>RDPX01000361.1:685915-709798 GCA_003991215.1 Morbakka virulenta | reverse complement strand
CATTCTCAATTACGTTTTCTACCTGGTTTTCAGCGTCCCGTTCTAGCTCTATTTCCTGATCTAAATGTTCCCTCGTATCACATTTTACTCTATCCTTGATACTTGAGACTTCGATTTCTGTTAACTTCTTTTCGCGCATAATGTACCTTCTCTGATTTGCTAGTCTATTAGCATCCATATTTTCAATTTTATCATTATTAGTATTTCTCTCGCACCATATTCTGAAAGTATCATCAGTATTGTTAGTTTCTGGTTTCTCAAGTGCATAATAAAAGCAGTATATTACCTCAGCATTCTCTTCCCTGCTCCACTTTATTCGTTTTTTCTTTTGAAGGGAGACACTAGTCGTAATTGATGGTGGTTCCGAAGGGCCAGAGGTGAGGGTAACCTCGTTCCGGTGACCTTGCGTACTCTCATTTTGGGAAGAGTTAGACCCAGTAGCATTCTTTTCGACCTCAGGCTGGTCTCGCCCTGAGGGACGCGTCCCTTGTTGACCCGCGCGACGGACGATGCGGTATGTTTTACGTCTTGTTCTCATTTCATTTCGGGGTGCATTTTAACCTTACTGCCAAGGGGCTGAGTATTCCGCGCCATTTACCATCTGGTACTTTGAACACATCGCGGATCGTGGACAGACTCAACTCCGCCGGACGTCAACCCGGTATTTCAAGGCCTCGGAGTAGGCTAACAGGTGCTACACCTTGCCCAAGGGTGACCTGGAGGTAGTTGTGGCAAAGGGTAACCTCATTCGCCCACGTCGAAACTCCACAACCGGATGCAGTTTAATGTCAATACCCAGGACGGACATTATTATTATTATTATTATTATTATTATTATTATTATTATTATTATTATCGTTCTTTGGCCTTTTCTTTGGCTTGTTCTTTGGCTTGTTTTTTGGCCTCTTGTTTGGCCTGCTCTTTAGGCTGTTCATTGGTCTGTTCGTTGTCCTGCTCTTTGGCCTGTTCTTTGGCCTGTTCTTTGGCCTGTTTTTTGTCCAACGCGGAAGACTTGAGTACCGGAAAGAGAAGAAACTTTTGTAGATGTATGGTTTCCTACCGTCGTTGTTTGTATTCGCTCTGCAAGTACCATTTAATTAGTTTCTTTTGGAATGTGACAGGTAATTGAGGAACAAACAAAAGTAAAATAGCTTGGCGGCAAGGAAAAAATTTTTTTAAATTGGCGGATTTTAAAGATTGCAAATGTACTGCTCTTTAATAGAATCAGTGTAAAGAGTAGTGAAAATGTGGCAATGATTGTATTCTTACGTCGTGTGTTACACGTGAGACAGGCTTTCATCCAAATGTAAGAGCAATTTTTGCATTTTCTACATTTGAAACGCATGTTAGACCAATACAAAAATATTGGTAATTTGGCTGTCTCTGAAACATATATCAAAGGAAATGAATACAACGACAACATAAAGTTACCCCAGGTACAATGTTCCTCTTCGTTGTAAAACTCGTAGAAATGAGTGGAAGTCGGAATTTATATGAAAAACGAAAATATAATTTGGCTGTCTCTGAAACATATATCAAAGGAAATGAATACAACGACAACATAAAGTTACCCCAGGTACAATGTTCCTCTTCGTTGTAAAACTCGTAGAAATGAGTGGAAGTCGGAATTTATATGAAAAACGAAAATATAATTTGGCTGTCTCTGAAACATATATCAAAGGAAATGAATACAACGACAACATAAAGTTACCCCAGGTACAATGTTCCTCTTCGTTGTAAGACTCGTAGAAATGAGTGGAAGTCGGAATTTATATGAAAAACGAAAATATAATTTGGCTGTCTCTGAAACATACATCAAAGGAAATGAATACAACGACAACATAAAGTTACCCCAGGTACAATGTTCCTCTTCGTTGTAAAACTCGTAGAAATGAGTGGAAGTCGGAATTTATATGAAAAACGAAAATATAATTTGGCTGTCTCTGAAACATATATCAAAGGAAATGAATACAACGACAACATAAAGTTACCCCAGGTACAATGTTCCTCTTCGTTGTAAAACTCGTAGAAATGAGTGGAAGTCGGAATTTATATGAAAAACGAAAATATAATTTGGCTGTCTCTGAAACATATATCAAAGGAAATGAATACAACGACAACATAAAGTTACCCCAGGTACAATGTTCCTCTTCGTTGTAAAACTCGTAGAAATGAGTGGAAGTCGGAATTTATATGAAAAACGAAAATATAATTTGGCTGTCTCTGAAACATATATCAAAGGAAATGAATACAACGACAACATAAAGTTACCCCAGGTACAATGTTCCTCTTCGTTGTAAAACTCGTAGAAATGAGTGGAAGTCGGAATTTATATGAAAAACGAAAATATAATTTGGCTGTCTCTGAAACATACATCAAAGGAAATGAATACAACGACAACATAAAGTTACCCCAGGTACAATGTTCCTCTTCGTTGTAAAACTCGTAGAAATGAGTGGAAGTCGGAATTTATATGAAAAACGAAAATATAAGATACGAAGATTGTTACTTAAAAATCGAAACAACTAAAATGATGTGAATTATGAATAATAAAAAGAAATCAAATAATATCATGTGTCCAATTTAATATTAATCCAAAATTGAATAGACATTTCTGAAAAAAAATTGAAACAACCTGTCAATGACACCTTTTTTTTGTCCTTTGGTTTTAACGTCATTTTCCCCAGTAACTGGGACTCAGACGGTGCCCTTCAGAGTGACATGGATTTGGCAGTGAGGAATTTCTTGGCAGGATGCCCTTCCTGACGCCAACCAATGGCTTTTTCGTTTGTAAAGTTCCAAATTCTCCTCGCCCACTCGGGTAATTGAACCCGGAACCCCTTGGTTAGTGTGCAGCTGCACTAACCATCAAGCCACACCTTATTAACTATTACAAAGAGAAAAAAGGTAATTATCCTTAAAGGAAGACCTAGCTATTGATTTTAACACCCAAGGAGATAATCATGATATTAGAAAACAAATAATACAGTGTATTTTCTGCAGCAATGTGTTTTTTTTTACCAGAAAAATTATTTACTCCTATATTAGTCAATAAAACTATCCTTTTACGACTGTCATTGCCTTAATGGTACATTTTTAAAGAAAGCGATATGTACCTTTACACTGGGTATAACCTCGAATTTACCTTACTTTCCAGGGTATTTTCTGTGAGCTAATTGAAGAGACAAGTGTTCTAGGCCTGATACGAAGGCCAGGTAGGCTGGGAGCTTATTTAATGGGATTGTTATTTTGTAATGCAGGGAAACGAAGTAAAATTTGTTTCCCTCCCTTCCCCTCGATTCCTTTCTTTTTTCGTAGCAACATCTTACATATTGTAGTTTCAATATTGCTTACATTTAAATTCGGATTCCGAAATACAGCATTTATTGCTACTTGGAAATATTGGTTACTCTGATTTGGCACGGAAACAAATTACCTTACACCTGAAAAAGGGAGAAAAAAAGGAGAAAAAACGAAATAAAAACGAGGCAGAGAAATAGGGAATGGGGATAGGGAAAAGGACATTAACTGAAAAAAATGATATATAAAGCTGAGTTTTTTGAGAGGTCGAATTTTTTTCGAAAGTAGAAAAATTAAAGGTCTTATATTTTGGTGGGAGGGAATGTGATAAGCGCAAATTTTAGGTATTCCATTTTTTTATCGATTCATGTCTTGTTTTTGTTTCTGCACAGTTCCTCTCATAGCACCATTAGATGTTAGAGGCATTGCAACAAGTGAAAGCTGGGTATTAGTAACATGGACACCGATTCCAAAAGCATATCAACAAGGAGTAAGAAAGGATTCATATGTGTTTTATCGATTGGCAAGACAACCGAGGGAATCTTTCCTCAACATTTCTCAAGTGCCTTCAAAGAACTATTTAACAATAACTCATCTCAACCCATTTTCTCTATATGAGTTTGCAGTCAGCACGTCTACATTGATTGGTATTGGACCCATCAGTGAATCAATATTCATTAAAACACAAGAATCAGGTAATTTGATATGGTACCATCCGTTCAGTACCTATGTAAAAAAAAGAGGGATCTGAGCATTGTCTATACTGTCGCTTATATATATTTTTTTTTCTTAATGGGGAGACTGGGTTTCACAATTAGAGTATTTGTTATGGATCTTCTTCTTTGTCTTTCAACTATATCTCGTTAGGAGTCGCCACAGCGGATCAGAAGTCTCCAGCCTGTTCTGTTTTTCAGATCAGCATCCATCGCATCAACAGCCTCCATATCTCTGTCAATCACGTCCTTCCACCTTTTCCTTGGCCTCCCTCTTTGCCTTGTACCGGGTACTTCATAACTCAGTTCTGTCCTTCCTACATAATCTGGCCTTTATGTGCCCGTACCAGCGAAGTCTTGACTCCCTCGTTTTGTCTTAAAGTCTCCTGATATGGGATGTTTTTCGAATGTGGTTGTTAGGAATTCTATCTAGTCGCATCTCACCTGGTGACTACCTCATCATGCGCATTTCAACCACTTTTAGATCCGCTTCTTCTCTCTGCGTGGCAGGAACAGTTTCCAGACCATATAATAGAGCTAGAACATTTATTATGGATATTAAATGGATACCCCCAATGAGTTTACATCCTGGTGCTTAGGGGCCGTATCAACTAAAGCTTACTAATTTAACGTACCAAGTAGGAAAAGGGCTACATTAGCAAGGGTTAAGTCGGTATTCACAGCATATAACTAAGATGTATTTCTTCAATTTACAAATTTTTATTAAATATTAAATTCAGATTAAAGGTCGTTTGGCACACTGGTATTTACTGTAGACTTGCCTTTGGTCGTAGTTAAAGAAAGTGTGTTTTGTGTTTCGACAGAAATTTAGACATCTTTGCTGAGGGAGAGAGAGGGAGGGAAGAGAAACCGAGGAACAGAGGAACAGAGGAACAGAGAAACAGACGAACAGAGAAACAGAGAACAGAGAACAGAGAAACAGAGAAGCAGATCCACATGCCTATGTACACAGGAAGAACAAGAATTAAAAATCAAATGCACTAATATTTTTCACACACTTAAGTAATTATTATCGTTAACCCTCTTTATTTATTAGTTAAAAGTAAATAATGTATTGTTTCGTATTTTAATAAGGCTCCAGTTTTCTCTTGTTTTTTTAGTACCGAGGAAACCACCTTCAGATGTATGGGCAAGCAAATTTCTGCATTTCAACAAAATAAACATAACATGGACACCAATATTACTGGATGATTGGTTGGGGGTACCACAAGGTTACATCATCCTTATTGTCCTTGAAAACCAAGGAGACCAAAACATAGCTGTAAAATATCAATCCAGATACATGGCAAATGTCTCTGCGACAGCAACAAGTTATCTATATACAGCTGCAGAGAGTTATAGCATTTATTCAATATCAATTGCCGGGTATACCAGAAAAGGGATGGGAGTGTGGAGCTCCCCCATTCACGGAGGTAAAAGTGTTTTTCGCAGAAGAGATACTTTTTTTGATATCATCATATTGTAAGATAAGATTCTATTTCATTGGGTTTTACTATAAGGAGTTTTATTTTATTTCAAGGGGAAAATGTTAGCCCACTGCTTAAAATTAAGATAAATAGATATTACATATTACCTTCTGGGTATCTGTTTTTTAACTCAACCAAGACTTAGTTGGATTAACATTGACTGCAATAAGAGCCATAACAATATCCAGGTATTTTGTCTCCTCCGTTTAATGCAAGAAATTGCTCTTTTCCAATTAAAAAATGTGTCAGATAAAGAGAAATTTGTTTTTCAAACAAAGGTACTATAGCAAAATTTGCTCAGCTAATAATCCTCTAGAGAAAATAAAAAATTCCTTCACTAAAATCACTTTCTTTATCCACAGTATGATTGTCCCAAAAAATCTTCGGTACGTCGCTGTTTCATTAGATCTTTCTCATTCGTTTTTATTTAAGTACGTTATATCAAAATGGCTTTTCCTGTATTCTTATTTGCTCCAATTTGTAACATTTATGCATACATCCACATACAAGAAACTATATTTGGAAATCAATCAACAGGACATACTGCCAATGCAATAAAATATATATTCAGTTCACATTACGTTTATTGATAAATATTTCCATTTTCATTTGCTCTTTTTAGGCAGAATATGTTGATGATTGGTTCTATTTTCTCTTTCTCTCTTTGGACAGAGTTTGTTGATGACTGATTTCATATTCTGTTGCACTCCTCATGCAGAGTTTGTTGATGATTGATTCTATTTTCTGTTGCACTCTTCAGGCAGAGTTTGTTGATGATTGATTCTATTTTCTGTTGCATTCTTCATGCAGAGTTTGTTGATGATTGATTCTATTTTCTGTTGCACTCTTCATGCAGAGTTTGTTGATGATTGATTCTATTTTCTGTTGCCCTCTTCAGGCA
Organism: Morbakka virulenta; assembly: GCA_003991215.1. NCBI lineage: Eukaryota > Metazoa > Cnidaria > Cubozoa > Carybdeida > Carukiidae > Morbakka > Morbakka virulenta. Next base: position 703,397 of record RDPX01000361.1, on the reverse strand, counting down.
GAGCTTGTTGATGATTGATTCTATTTTCTGTTGCATTCTTCAGGCAGAGCTTGTTGATGATTGATTCTATTTTCTGTTGCACTCTTCATGCAGAGCTTGTTGATGATTGATTCTATTTTCTGTTGCACTCTTCAGGCAGAGCTTGTTGATGATTGATTCTATTTTCTGTTGCACTCTTCAGGCAGAGCTTGTTGATGATTGATTCTATTTTCTGTTGCACTCTTCAGGCAGAGCTTGTTGATGATTGATTCTATTTTCTGTTGCACTCTTCAGGCAGAGCTTGTTGATGATTGATTCTATTTTCTGTTGCACTCTTCAGGCAGAGCTTGTTGATGATTGATTCTATTTTCTGTTGCACTCTTCAGGCAGAGCTTGTTGATGATTGATTCTATTTTCTGTTGCACTCTTCAGGCAGAGCTTGTTGATGATTGATTCTATTTTCTGTTGCACTCTTCAGGCAGAGCTTGTTGATGATTGATTCTATTTTCTGTTGCACTCTTCAGGCAGAGCTTGTTGATGATTGATTCTATTTTCTGTTGCACTCTTCAGGCAGAGCTTGTTGATGATTGATTCTATTTTCTGTTGCACTCTTCAGGCAGAGCTTGTTGATGATTGATTCTATTTTCTGTTGCACTCTTCAGGCAGAGCTTGTTGATGATTGATTCTATTTTCTGTTGCACTCTTCAGGCAGAGCTTGTTGATGATTGATTCTATTTTCTGTTGCACTCTTCAGGCAGAGCTTGTTGATGATTGATTCTATTTTCTGTTGCACTCTTCAGGCAGAGCTTGTTGATGATTGATTCTATTTTCTGTTGCACTCTTCAGGCAGAGCTTGTTGATGATTGATTCTATTTTCTGTTGCACTCTTCAGGCAGAGCTTGTTGATGATTGATTCTATTTTCTGTTGCACTCTTCAGGCAGAGCTTGTTGATGATTGATTCTATTTTCTGTTGCACTCTTCAGGCAGAGCTTGTTGATGATTGATTCTATTTTCTGTTGCACTCTTCAGGCAGAGCTTGTTGATGATTGATTCTATTTTCTGTTGCACTCTTCAGGCAGAGCTTGTTGATGATTGATTCTATTTTCTGTTGCACTCTTCAGGCAGAGCTTGTTGATGATTGATTCTATTTTCTGTTGCACTCTTCAGGCAGAGCTTGTTGATGATTGATTCTATTTTCTGTTGCACTCTTCAGGCAGAGCTTGTTGATGATTGATTCTATTTTCTGTTGCACTCTTCAGGCAGAGCTTGTTGATGATTGATTCTATTTTCTGTTGCACTCTTCAGGCAGAGCTTGTTGATGATTGATTCTATTTTCTGTTGCACTCTTCAGGCAGAGCTTGTTGATGATTGATTCTATTTTCTGTTGCACTCTTCAGGCAGAGCTTGTTGATGATTGATTCTATTTTCTGTTGCACTCTTCAGGCAGAGCTTGTTGATGATTGATTCTATTTTCTGTTGCACTCTTCAGGCAGAGCTTGTTGATGATTGATTCTATTTTCTGTTGCACTCTTCAGGCAGAGCTTGTTGATGATTGATTCTATTTTCTGTTGCACTCTTCAGGCAGAGCTTGTTGATGATTGATTCTATTTTCTGTTGCACTCTTCAGGCAGAGCTTGTTGATGATTGATTCTATTTTCTGTTGCACTCTTCAGGCAGAGCTTGTTGATGATTGATTCTATTTTCTGTTGCACTCTTCAGGCAGAGCTTGTTGATGATTGATTCTATTTTCTGTTGCACTCTTCAGGCAGAGCTTGTTGATGATTGATTCTATTTTCTGTTGCACTCTTCAGGCAGAGCTTGTTGATGATTGATTCTATTTTCTGTTGCACTCTTCAGGCAGAGCTTGTTGATGATTGATTCTATTTTCTGTTGCACTCTTCAGGCAGAGCTTGTTGATGATTGATTCTATTTTCTGTTGCACTCTTCAGGCAGAGCTTGTTGATGATTGATTCTATTTTCTGTTGCACTCTTCAGGCAGAGCTTGTTGATGATTGATTCTATTTTCTGTTGCACTCTTCAGGCAGAGCTTGTTGATGATTGATTCTATTTTCTGTTGCACTCTTCAGGCAGAGCTTGTTGATGATTGATTCTATTTTCTGTTGCACTCTTCAGGCAGAGCTTGTTGATGATTGATTCTATTTTCTGTTGCACTCTTCAGGCAGAGCTTGTTGATGATTGATTCTATTTTCTGTTGCACTCTTCAGGCAGAGCTTGTTGATGATTGATTCTATTTTCTGTTGCACTCTTCAGGCAGAGCTTGTTGATGATTGATTCTATTTTCTGTTGCACTCTTCAGGCAGAGCTTGTTGATGATTGATTCTATTTTCTGTTGCACTCTTCAGGCAGAGCTTGTTGATGATTGATTCTATTTTCTGTTGCACTCTTCAGGCAGAGCTTGTTGATGATTGATTCTATTTTCTGTTGCACTCTTCAGGCAGAGCTTGTTGATGATTGATTCTATTTTCTGTTGCACTCTTCAGGCAGAGCTTGTTGATGATTGATTCTATTTTCTGTTGCACTCTTCAGGCAGAGCTTGTTGATGATTGATTCTATTTTCTGTTGCACTCTTCAGGCAGAGCTTGTTGATGATTGATTCTATTTTCTGTTGCACTCTTCAGGCAGAGCTTGTTGATGATTGATTCTATTTTCTGTTGCACTCTTCAGGCAGAGCTTGTTGATGATTGATTCTATTTTCTGTTGCACTCTTCAGGCAGAGCTTGTTGATGATTGATTCTATTTTCTGTTGCACTCTTCAGGCAGAGCTTGTTGATGATTGATTCTATTTTCTGTTGCACTCTTCAGGCAGAGCTTGTTGATGATTGATTCTATTTTCTGTTGCACTCTTCAGGCAGAGCTTGTTGATGATTGATTCTATTTTCTGTTGCACTCTTCAGGCAGAGCTTGTTGATGATTGATTCTATTTTCTGTTGCACTCTTCAGGCAGAGCTTGTTGATGATTGATTCTATTTTCTGTTGCACTCTTCAGGCAGAGCTTGTTGATGATTGATTCTATTTTCTGTTGCACTCTTCAGGCAGAGCTTGTTGATGATTGATTCTATTTTCTGTTGCACTCTTCAGGCAGAGCTTGTTGATGATTGATTCTATTTTCTGTTGCACTCTTCAGGCAGAGCTTGTTGATGATTGATTCTATTTTCTGTTGCACTCTTCAGGCAGAGCTTGTTGATGATTGATTCTATTTTCTGTTGCACTCTTCAGGCAGAGCTTGTTGATGATTGATTCTATTTTCTGTTGCACTCTTCAGGCAGAGCTTGTTGATGATTGATTCTATTTTCTGTTGCACTCTTCAGGCAGAGCTTGTTGATGATTGATTCTATTTTCTGTTGCACTCTTCAGGCAGAGCTTGTTGATGATTGATTCTATTTTCTGTTGCACTCTTCAGGCAGAGCTTGTTGATGATTGATTCTATTTTCTGTTGCACTCTTCAGGCAGAGCTTGTTGATGATTGATTCTATTTTCTGTTGCACTCTTCAGGCAGAGCTTGTTGATGATTGATTCTATTTTCTGTTGCACTCTTCAGGCAGAGCTTGTTGATGATTGATTCTATTTTCTGTTGCACTCTTCAGGCAGAGCTTGTTGATGATTGATTCTATTTTCTGTTGCACTCTTCAGGCAGAGCTTGTTGATGATTGATTCTATTTTCTGTTGCACTCTTCAGGCAGAGCTTGTTGATGATTGATTCTATTTTCTGTTGCACTCTTCAGGCAGAGCTTGTTGATGATTGATTCTATTTTCTGTTGCACTCTTCAGGCAGAGCTTGTTGATGATTGATTCTATTTTCTGTTGCACTCTTCATGCAGAGCTTGTTGATGATTGATTCTATTTTTAGTTGCACTCTTCAGGGAGAGCTTGTTGATGATTGATTCTATTTTCTGTTGCACACTTCAGGCAGAGCTTGTTGATGATTGATTCTATTTTCTGTTGCTCTCTTTAGACAGAGCTTGTTGATGATTGATTCTATTTCTATTTGCATCTCTGTCATCTATGTTTACAACATTTCTTTAGGTTCTATTGGTTTGTATTAAAAAGTCAAGTGTCTTTTATGTACTTCTACGTATAAAAGTTTCGTTTTTTTGCATATATGTTTGTAATAGATTGAAACAACTTTGATAAAAAACACTGTAATTCATGAATATGAACACAAGAAGCTATATATATATATATACTTTATCTATCTATATATATTAATATATTAATAGTATATTATATATATAATTTATAAATTTGTGTAATTTTGTGTATTAGTGTCAAAGAGTGCTCAATGCATATAGCAGAGCAATACACATATTGTAAAACACGGAAAATAAGAACTATGATTGCAACTAATAGTTTGACGATATGATGATCGAACAATTGTGAAAGTATTAGTTGCAACCATAGTTCTTATTTTTCGTGTTTTACCTTATATATTTAATTTATATATATTAACACGTTAATATATATAATCAGGATAATATTCAAGAAGCGAATTTGCACTGTAACAAAGACATTTAGAAAATCCATGTTTCTCTAATTTGGATTCAAACCAAAGCCTATTATTTTCAAGGCCATCTGCGGTAGCAACTGAAGTATCAGTACAACAAATTTAATCAGATCACTTCTGTAATCTAACGATCTATTTGATTGCCCCGTATTCTCCTATGCTCGTGACGTTAAAAATCTACAAATGTAGGGATGAGATAATCTTGGCTTTCTTTCAACAATAAAAGAAAGTGGACTTCACTAGAAATCCAGGAACATCTGATCCCAACAAAGAGGGAAGTCGAGGAAAATTGTGCACAGTTTATTTGAAGAGAAGATTTGTAATTCTTAAGAACATAAAGTAGATAATAAAAACTCCCCCAAACCGGTTTCGAACAAAAGCCTTTGATTTCCATGCTGATTTTTACCAACTGGGCTATTGGAGCTATGTTCTTAAGGACTTTCTTTCTTCTACCCTGTTTTCCACTTGATTAAAATGTTCTCCACCCAGCAACAATAGTTTACTTGTAATGGTTTTTAAGATTAATATAATTTACCCATTTGATAATTGGGTCTCACCAATGAGAGCGTTGTGGAAAAACACTAATTAGCCAGATTAATACTCATTTCGCTCTGTTGTTTCTGACATTAAGAACAATGCTACAGTGTTAAGCCCTTTTAATGATATATATATATATATATATATATATATATATATATATATATNACCAACTGGGCTATTGGAGCTATGTTCTTAAGGACTTTCTTTCTTCTACCCTGTTTTCCACTTGATTAAAATGTTCTCCACCCAGCAACAATAGTTTACTTGTAATGGTTTTTAAGATTAATATAATTTACCCATTTGATAATTGGGTCTCACCAATGAGAGCGTTGTGGAAAAACACTAATTAGCCAGATTAATACTCATTTCGCTCTGTTGTTTCTGACATTAAGAACAATGCTACAGTGTTAAGCCCTTTTAATGATATATATATATATGTGTGTGTGTGTATATCTATATGTACATACTATTTTTTAATGAAATATTTCTCTCACTTGCCAGAAACTTGCAGGATTTCCAAAAAGACAGCAAATGTTTACTGGGGAGAATTACCTCCTATAATAGATTCCGTCAGATCAGAACCAGGAGGCATGTTACTTAAGACCATGCATGTTGCAGTAAAACGTTGTTCAGCTGACTGTGTAGAGGATTTTCATTTTAATAATCTTACTTTTAACTACACAAAATATACTATCCAAGGAGCACCAGTGCGAAGTAAAGTACTTTCAAGTCTTGAAAATCAGCAAAACTTTGATTTGGTTGTGCCTGTTGTTGAAAGTGCCTTTGTACTACAAGACATGGTCTACGTTAGACTACTGGAAACAAAAACTGGTGCATTGGTAGCTAAAAAGGATTCAGGTGCGGATTACATTGCTGAACAACAAAAAGCAGAATTTTCAACTAATATGACGTACGGAATGTTGATAATCCTAATTATCACTTACATCTTCTTTGGAAATGTCATGTGGATGATGGTAAGATTTTTTAAATGGATTATTTGAGTTGTTATTTATCTATCTATCCATTTATCTATCCATCTAATCCATCTATCTATTTATCCATCTGCCTATCTATCTATCTATCTATCTATCTATCTATCTATCCACCAATCCATCTAATTATTTATCCAGCCCGTTATCCATATATTTGTCCAACAATCAATCTTCCTGTTTATTTCTCTATTTGCTTAGTTACCTATTCATCGATCTGTTTACCTTCTTACATAATTTGCTTTCTATCTGTTTCATCGTCCATTTATCTATTTACTTTTTGTCGTAGCGTCTCCTTAATTTATGAATCTTTACAACCTGAATAATATGTAAACGTGTACCTAATCACACATATATATTTATACCAGTATCGACGTAATTATTAGCTATCGACAGTGCTCAAAAATATGAGAATATTGGAGCTTTCATAATGTGGACAACAACAAAAAATCAACAAAATTTTATTTAGAACTGTCAGTTTCATGTTTTCACAATCGTCAGCTAAACAATATATATATATATATATATATTGTATATCTGTGTGTATCTAATCCTCTCACAAATATGATTGTATCTTAAACTAAAATGGTTTGTAAGTAGAAAGGTATTTTTACATTTGCCGTTGTTTAGAGCTATTAAAGAAATTTTAAAGAATGATTTAGGATATAAAAGATGCTGGGTAAACAAGCTTACATTCTACAATGGCCGGTTCTTTAAACGATTAAACTTATACTATAATGAACAATAATTTCCTAGAGAACATGGTGACATCAGGAGGATGGGTAATGTTTATTTATATAGAGTTTCAGGGCTTTGTAAGGGAATTGCTTTCTGATGAAAGAAGGTGATAATAATTGAAATCAAATTGAATGTTAAAGAAAACTACTGAAGTTAAATTTGAAGCAATTCCATTAAGTAATTTTTTGCTGCATTTAGTGAATCTGTCTTCGCTAAGTTAAAAGCTAGTTCTTTTATTACAATCATCGTACTTCATTCAGTTCATTCGTAATCAAGAATTCCGGGGTTTTTCCCTAAGCCATTGGTTGGCGTCAGAAAGAGCATCCAGCCAAGAAATTCCTAAGTGTCAAATCCAAGTCCCTATGAAGTCTGAGCCCCAGTTCACTGGGGGAAAATGACACTAAAACCAAAATTATACATTATTTAGTTCTTTCACTTTCATAACTATTGATTAAGATGCCCATATTTCAGATGGATTCAGTCAGGCAAGTTACAATGATCTATTTCAGTTGGGTTTTTTGTATATCGCCCCCATCGACACTACTACCAGTTGCGATAACCAAATTAGAAATATGGTGAAGACGATCATGTATAGATGCCATTCTCTTGCAATCAAAATGAAATTTGATAATGCTGTTTTGTCCCACCTGGTCATTTCTTGGGTTCCAGGCCCTTTCTGTCCCAATCACAAGCTACCATCGGCCCAGTGCTGCTAATGAACAAAGCCCTAAGTAATCTTGAAAATTCTGAACTTTATGGACCCAGAGGGAGCCATAGATGTAAGAGCTTATCATGTCATGAGTCGTAAGCTTTTTCCGAGATACGTTTCGAGAGATACTTCTCCCATCGTCAGGCTCACGATGGGAGAAGCATCTCTCGAAACGTATCTCGGAAAAAGCTTACGACTCATGACATGATAAGCTCTTACATCTAAAGCCCTAAGTGTTTACCTTTGTTGATGATTGGTTCTATTTTCTGTTGCTCTCTTTAGACAGTATTTACCAAAACTACTCCCACCGGGATTTGTTCTTACAAATCAAGGCCATTTTTCATTGAATAATGCTAGGAAGTAACTTAAAATGATCATTTGAAAATGTTTCTTATTTGACAGTCTTATGCGAAAAATAGTGTGTCTTGCAATCGTTATTTGAAAAATATCACCACTTAAGACCCAATCTCCCAGCTAGGCTCAGTAGTATATTTAGCAGTACGGTAGATCTTTCCTGTTTAAATATTATCAAATACAATGCAACACAATAAATAGGAAAAGTCTCCCTTGAAGAAAGGCAACTTCTTTCTTACTGTTTTTGCACTGACTTTTGTTTTCAGGAAGGGGGAAAAAATCCTGAAGAATTTAGCCCAGAATACATCCAAGGAGTCTTAGATGGAATGTATTTTTCATTTGTTACTGCTACAACAATAGGGTAAGTATAAAAAATATATAATCTATATAATTAAAGCAAGTTCAAATTATGCATTGTTCCCAATTGAATTTAGTAAATTTTTACATTTCGTAATATGGTTTTAAGTGAAGACTTGTTATATGTGAACAAGTCTGCAGATCGTCAAAGATATGTAGATTAAGTAGTAAGAATATTAATTATATTCTCGAAGCAAAAAAAACGTGTTTTAGAAATCAATTGCCTTACTAGCGAATTCGGGCAGAGTTATTTTGTAAAACATTACTGCTGATTCATAGAAAAATCCTGTCATTAGTTGAGTGAACTCCTAGCTTTAATTTTATAAGAATAATCTCCATGTAAGTGTTTATAATTGTGATTGAATCAACTAAACAATTTATGATCTTGTTGTGTATCCAAGAAATAAAAATAAATTTGCACCAGTTTAATTTTTGGGATCTCATTGTAATAAATTAAAGTAGATTTCCTTGTAATTTCTATTGGTTGTAAAAATGTCGCAGTGAATTCACGTGTTTGGTCATGCGTCACGTGTTTGGTCATGCGTATCAGAAAAAAAGTCGCCACGCTAACATTGTAGTGCAGAAATCTTTTATCACCCTCTTCTATTCAACATGAATTTGGATTTGCATGAGAACTTTTACTTCCAGATTTAGTTCTTGGCTCAGTATTTAGATATTTAGGTACCTTAGAATTACTGTCATTGGAGTGCCTTGTTAGAGATGGCGTGATATAATTTGTAGCACCATTGTATGGAAAAGTGTTGGTCCAAACAGACAACGGAAAGTGATTATATCTACTAAGCAAGACATTCTGTTTCCAGTGATCTGCCAAGCTCTTAATGAGTGCGGCTGTTACACCTGGAACAAAGTCTGCGTTATTCGGAGGTCATGTGAGAAACCTTGCAATTGGCATTGGCATTAGCATTTATGAGCTTCACCCAAGGCAAATGCTGTCACACAATAAATGCCCATTGTTTAAATATCAATCATCTACAGTATTTAGACTTAGGTAATTGTACCTTGTCTGATTCACAATATGAACTATTCAATTGCTATACTTTCTTAATACTCATTCCAGTAATAGCATTTCCTTGTATGATGCAGGTGAGACGAGGTCTTTCTCTTCCATTGCGTCCCTATTTATTTTCGCAGAGAGCATACTTGTTGACGGTAGAGTCAGCAGGTCTTCTAACCCAATGTCCAAGGCTCCTTAGTTCTCTGGCAACTACGGTTCTAATTAACTTTTGACATCTCTCTTTCAACACCTCTTCAAATTCATTGGTTGCTTACTGTGTCTGTTTGTTTCTATCTTTAACTTGATCCTATAACAAGTTCCTGCAAAAGAATTACCAAAAAACGATGCTGATATACTAGTAGTTTAACAGAGTGAGTAATGGATCTGCATACCCTATTCTCATACAATAAATGATTTTTATGCAATACCTGTCCACGAGTTAAAAACAGATAAGTAAACAAATCAATCCATTAGCATTAATAAAACCTTTTTTTTCAAATTTTTAATTTTTGAAAAAATTAACTTTTGTTTGTATTGGGTTAATTGCGTATAAATAAACTGCAAAGCTAATTAAAATTTCTTTCTTAACACAAAGGATAGCACATTGCACTAATCTTGCAGATGTACAGAGAAATATTTGTGCACACGTTGGCAGAAATGACTACAGGAGCAAGCCCTTAATAATTGCCGTACAGTGATGGTATTTGTCTAACAAAAACGTTATTTGCTATATCCTATAACATCACTAACAGTTCCTTGGTGATCCAGAGATAGGATTTCTGTAATCAAAACATTACCATTTGCTACAGGTGGAGAGAATATTTTAGTGACTGGCTAATACAACAAAAATAGAATATAGATGATATGATTCTCATATGCGACAAGAAATCAGTTTTAGCAGGCTGTAGGGATGTTTTACTTTATAAAATGTTTTTGAAAATGCCAGAGTATTTGCGACAGTTACAAGGAATTTCTTTACGTTTAAGTCAGTTAAAGTTTTATCTAAAATTAAATACCCCCGTATAACCTTACTTGTAGAAAATACTTTTCGTGAGTAACACTGTGGGTTTCTCTCTTGTATTACAACAATGAATTTCATGTTATAGGCGTAGAAATTTCAGAATGTCATGAGTCTTAAGCTTTTTACTGAGCTCCGTTCTATTTGTCCTGGAAATTGACACAACATTGCATTCAGTCCTGGAGTTTCGACGTTGGCAAGAGGTTATTCTGTACACAACTACCTCAAGATCAACCTTGAGCAAGGTGTATCACCCGTTATCCTACTCAGAGACTTTAAAGTACAGGGTTGGCATACAGCGGGATAGAGTCTGTCACATAAAGAGAGGAGGGCTTCGTTAATCTTAATATGTAACCCTTCTATACGTGGTGTCCCTATCAAATCAGAGTGATCAAAGTGGATTTAGGGTGTGGAGAGATGACTAATTTCAATTCAAATTCAAGTAATTTTGTTAGGAAACAGTTTATATTTAGTCAGTCAAATAACTACTACTGTTGAAATTCGGTGGCATGTGTAACAGCTTTACATACAAAAACTTTTAGCATGCTTTTAGTCACCATTAAATTTTCAAGAGAATTTCAAGAAAGTGATAATACTAGCTGAAATGAACATCAGAGGATGAATAATGCAACGATTTGTCCTTATCTACTTAAAATGTAAGTACAGAGTTTTAAACCAAGTCTTTTACAGCCATTTGAGGCAGGAAAAAGTATCTTGACAAGAACTGTGGCAAGCTTAAAACAGTGTTGTTCTGCCACTTTACAAGCACCTATTAAATGAAAAGGAAGGAATCCAGTGCATGAACGGAAGTTTAAGACAGGAACTGTGCCAAGCTTAAGACAGTGGTGCCATGCCACTTTACAAGCACCTATTAAATGAAAAGGAAGGAATCCAGTGCATGAACGGAAGTTTAAGACAGGAACTGTGCCAAGCTTAAGACAGTGGTGCCATGCCACTTTACAAGCACCTATTAAATGAAAAGGAAGGAATCCAGTGCATGAACGGAAGTTTAAGACAGGAACTGTGCCAAGCTTAAGACAGTGGTGCCATGCCACTTTACAAGCACCTATTAAATGAAAAGGAAGGAATCCAGTGCATGAACGGAAGTTTAAGACAGGAACTGTGCCAAGCTTAAGACAGTGGTGCCATGCCACTTTACAAGCACCTATTAAATGAAAAGGAAGGAATCCAGTGCATGAACGGAAGTTTAAGACAGGAACTGTGCCAAGCTTAAGACAGTGGTGCCATGCCACTTTACAAGCACCTATTAAATGAAAAGGAAGGAATCCAGTGCATGAACGGAAGTTTAAGACAGGAACTGTGCCAAGCTTAAGACAGTGGTGCCATGCCACTTTACAAGCACCTATTAAATGAAAAGGAAGGAATCCAGTGCATGAACGGAAGTTTAAGACAGGAACTGTGCCAAGCTTAAGACAGTGGTGCCATGCCACTTTACAAGCACCTATTAAATGAAAAGGAAGGAATCCAGTGCATGAACGGAAGTTTAAGACAGGAACTGTGCCAAGCTTAAGACAGTGGTGCCATGCCACTTTACAAGCACCTATTAAATGAAAAGGAAGGAATCCAGTGCATGAACGGAAGTTTAAGACAGGAACTGTGCCAAGCTTAAGACAGTGGTGCCATGCCACTTTACAAGCACCTATTAAATGAAAAGGAAGGAATCCAGTGCATGAACGGAAGTTTAAGACAGGAACTGTGCCAAGCTTAAGACAGTGGTGCCATGCCACTTTACAAGCACCTATTAAATGAAAAGGAAGGAATCCAGTGCATGAACGGAAGTTTAAGACAGGAACTGTGCCAAGCTTAAGACAGTGGTGCCATGCCACTTTACAAGCACCTATTAAATGAAAAGGAAGGAATCCAGTGCATGAACGGAAGTTTAAGACAGGAACTGTGCCAAGCTTAAGACAGTGGTGCCATGCCACTTTACAAGCACCTATTAAATGAAAAGGAAGGAATCCAGTGCATGAACGGAAGTTTAAGACAGGAACTGTGCCAAGCTTAAGACAGTGGTGCCATGCCACTTTACAAGCACCTATTAAATGAAAAGGAAGGAATCCAGTGCATGAACGGAAGTTTAAGACAGGAACTGTGCCAAGCTTAAGACAGTGGTGCCATGCCACTTTACAAGCACCTATTAAATGAAAAGGAAGGAATCCAGTGCATGAACGGAAGTTTAAGACAGGAACTGTGCCAAGCTTAAGACAGTGGTGCCATGCCACTTTACAAGCACCTATTAAATGAAAAGGAAGGAATCCAGTGCATGAACGGAAGTTTAAGACAGGAACTGTGCCAAGCTTAAGACAGTGGTGCCATGCCACTTTACAAGCACCTATTAAATGAAAAGGAAGGAATCCAGTGCATGAACGGAAGTTTAAGACAGGAACTGTGCCAAGCTTAAGACAGTGGTGCCATGCCACTTTACAAGCACCTATTAAATGAAAAGGAAGGAATCCAGTGCATGAACGGAAGTTTAAGACAGGAACTGTGCCAAGCTTAAGACAGTGGTGCCATGCCACTTTACAAGCACCTATTAAATGAAAAGGAAGGAATCCAGTGCATGAACGGAAGTTTAAGACAGGAACTGTGCCAAGCTTAAGACAGTGGTGCCATGCCACTTTACAAGCACCTATTAAATGAAAAGGAAGGAATCCAGTGCATGAACGGAAGTTTAAGACAGGAACTGTGCCAAGCTTAAGACAGTGGTGCCATGCCACTTTACAAGCACCTATTAAATGAAAAGGAAGGAATCCAGTGCATGAACGGAAGTTTAAGACAGGAACTGTGCCAAGCTTAAGACAGTGGTGCCATGCCACTTTACAAGCACCTATTAAATGAAAAGGAAGGAATCCAGTGCATGAACGGAAGTTTAAGACAGGAACTGTGCCAAGCTTAAGACAGTGGTGCCATGCCACTTTACAAGCACCTATTAAATGAAAAGGAAGGAATCCAGTGCATGAACGGAAGTTTAAGACAGGAACTGTGCCAAGCTTAAGACAGTGGTGCCATGCCACTTTACAAGCACCTATTAAATGAAAAGGAAGGAATCCAGTGCATGAACGGAAGTTTAAGACAGGAACTGTGCCAAGCTTAAGACAGTGGTGCCATGCCACTTTACAAGCACCTATTAAATGAAAAGGAAGGAATCCAGTGCATGAACGGAAGTTTAAGACAGGAACTGTGCCAAGCTTAAGACAGTGGTGCCATGCCACTTTACAAGCACCTATTAAATGGAAAGGAAGGAATTCAGTGCATGAACGGAAGTTTAAGACAGGAACTGTGCCAAGCTTAAGACAGTGGTGCCATGCCACTTTACAAGCACCTATTAAATGAAAAGGAAGGAATCCAGTGCATGAACGGAAGTTTAAGACAGGAACTGTGCCAAGCTTAAGACAGTGGTGCCATGCCACTTTACAAGCACCTATTAAATGAAAAGGAAGGAATCCAGTGCATGAATGGAAGTTCTGGGGCATAATAATCCCTATTGTGTTGACACAAGGGAAAACGGTGAATATCGAATTTTTCTTAGCTCCAACTTTTTACTGCAGTCATGGTTTAGTACTAGATACTAGATGCGCTATAGCCGAATCACAATTAACAATTTTATAAGTTGTGTCCAAGGGAGTGCCAGCAAAAAAGCTTTGACTTATATGAAGGTAGTTCTAATTGCAATAGTGACGTTTTGTACCACAACTCGCTAATTCAAGATCATATATATATATAGGTTGAGGTGTAATCTACCCATTTCATTGTATTTTTTAAATTTTTATTTCTAATAAGTTATGGTGACAAAGTTCCTAAGACCACATGTGGAAGATGGATGACCTTTCTATTGATACTAGTAGGATTGGTGCTCAATACTTTATTCGTTGGATCGATGTCAAATGGTTTTACAGCACTAACTATTCAATCGCAGACAGATGGGCACAATGAAGGAAAGGTATCTTATCTTTTTATTATTCAATTTCCATTGCCAAAAATGATAGTTGTTTTTTTTTAAAAAAGCAGGATAAGTTGTTAAAGATCGCATCTAACTTTTAAGTAAAATAATGTTGAGTCGTTTTCAATGTTGTCAAACAGAAAACTAACCTACGTCTAAATTAGAAAGGGAAATTTTGATAAATTATTTTCAAATTGATTTTCGTAGAAAATTTGGACGTAGACCGTACTTTATTTTGTGACACTGGGTGAAAATTGAAGTATTAAATTCACACTTATGCCTTTTTTTTAAAGGTAGCTTTTGGATAGTAAGATAGGTTACATGTAATGTGTATTAATAAGATATATCATTGGTAATGTGAAGCCTAGTCTAGGCCAAGAAGCTTTGATAGAAATTGGTGAACAACAAATCACTGGCCTTGTCTTCCCAACGAATAAAAATCTACCAGCAACCTATCAATTCTTTCCAAATACCTTGAGTTGCATGAATGTTGAATGTATCAGTATAAGGTATATGGGTATTAAATATATGAATGTGAACTTTCCAAATATCAAATATATATATACGAAATATATAACAATGTGATATAAAAATACAAGATATCAAAATATGACATATTCCATATGAAATATATGATCGTAAAATATATTTATATATTAAATACAATAAAAATTCAATGCTCACTGCGCATGCGTAGTTTAAGCACTCTGGCAGGATCCCACACACTCTTTAAGCTGTGTTTGTTCCAGCTCAGAAGCTCTGTGCTGCACTGATGAGCCCATAAAGGGAAAAACGGTACTGTCTGCAGATTGAGTATATTAAATACATGAATATATAAAATATATAAATCTAAAATATATACACATAAAGTACATGCATATTTCATACATGAATTTATGAATATTAAAACGACCTGGATCACTTTTTTCAAATGTACCAGTTTCAAAAAAACTAGCCATTTGTATTATTTTTGACAAAGCATTTTATCTATCTTTTTTCTCTCGATATTTTCGTTATGATTTCAAATGTAAATTACGCATGTAAATCAATTTTATTGTTATGTTTTATCAAGCTTTTATACCTAATTTAAACATATCATTTTGAGCTATTTAGGATACTTTGCGTACAATTTTTGAAAACTAATACAATATTTGATCAGTATTTATGACTTCAAAATTCTTAAAGGAGTTGGTAGTCAGTCACAGACAACTGGTTTCTGCATTTTAGGCCTATATTTGCTTATTTCATTGTTATTTTTTAAATATTTTTACAAGGCATTTCTTTTGATAATAATTTAGGTAATATGCATGGTTGGGACAAAAGAATGGGGGTTCGCGATGAAAAAATTCAAACATCTAATACCAGGTAAACACAATAAATGGTATTTTAAAACAAAAATGAGGTATTGTTTAGGAAATTAAAATCATTTTCTGCTGGTTTTACTCACTGCTGAGAGGTACTCGCCCCATGCCTTTTCAGTTACAGTTTATTGCATCATCGTGTTTACGTTTAGTTGTACGTTTTAGTTGTATGTTACGTGGACGAGAATTGAGAATGCAAATGTATTTGTAATCATTCATAGGCAATCGCTCTTGTGTGGGATAAAAACGGCAAATGAAAAACGCAAGTGGGCTGGAATTGTAGGGATGAAGCGAGGTTGTATACAAGAGACACATTTTGTTGAAGTTTGTGTGTTGATGGCTTATGCACAACAGAGCGCAAAAAGATGTTGTAAAGTAAGCCAAAGCTTCTTCGTTGTTCTCTTTTTCTTCGACCCTTAAAGTTTAGTCAATTTTTCAGAAATTGGGCCCCTTCGCTGCCATGTCTTCTCTGATGCTGTTCTTCCATCTGCGCTTTGGTCTCCCTCGCCTTCTTCGCTCCGTTATCTCCATCTGCATGCATCCCTTTCCCACATACTGTTCATCTCTTCTTTCAACATACCCAAACTATCGCAGTTGATATTCCTGCAGCTTCGTGGAGGCTTCTTCAACGTCCAAGCTTTTTCTGATCTCCTCATTTCTGAACTTGTCTTCCTGGTTACGCCGTTTGCCCAGCGCAGCATTTGCATCTCCCCTACATCAAACTGCCTTTCTTGTCTTTTGGTAAGAGGCACAGTTTCCACCCCGTACAACATTGCCGGTCGAACCAAGATGTTGTTCACCTTGTCCTTCAGCTTAACTGGCATGTGTTTGTTACATAAAAAATTTATTACCAAATTATAAAAACTAATTCAAAAGCTAAGGTTTTACGACTATATACACAACTATTAGCAACTAAAATTATCTAACTCTTTCGATTAATAACGAACCAAATTGTGCCCTACGTCTTGTGCTTTCTCCTGGAATTCAAAAGGTTATTTGTAACCATTCCCAAATGCTTTGTTTTTGTTTTGGTTATGAAATTGGGATTTTTTTTCTTTCGGAACACAAAGCTTTATTTTTGTTCCTTTTTTTCATATGCGAACAACGGTATATTCCTAATTATTGAATTAATTGACTAATGAAATTTTCACATGAGACTTCCGTTTCATTTCATTTCGTTTACTTTAGTTAAGTTAACATAATTCGTTTTTTTCAATTCATGTGCAGATTGATCTGAAGTCTCTATTTCCGGTCTTTCTAAGTTGCTTGACTTACCCTAAGTTCTTGAGTTATATTGAAAGAAAACAGCACCGTTAAATGTTTGTTAAGATATTAACAAAATGTCCATGGCAAAAATGAAAAGAAAAACCTGTATGTTTTTAATTCAGATTTGTGTTGTATGTTTTATTAACTTTAAAATAAGGTTTAGTATTGTAATTGTGCTCACACTTTTTTGTATTTTGTAAATAATCTGTGTTAGTCCATTTTCCATCCAATCGTTGTGATTTTTTATACAAATGATTAATCAATTAAGCAAGCAATCAAACCAGAATCTTGACGTAGGTGACAATCTTTATATCCCTCTCTTCTTCTTCTTCTTCTTCTTCTTCTTCTTCTTCTTCTTTCGGCGTTTCCCTTTTCAGGGGTGGCCACAGCGAATTGACTTCTTCCACTTGAGTCGGTCACGTGCGTCTTTCTCGGTCAAGCCAAGTTCCCTCATGTCATCTCCCACACAGTCTTTCCATCTCCTCCTTGGCCTTCCCTGCTTTCTCTTGCCAGGCAGCTCCATGTTCAGCACCCGTTTAGCAATGTGATCCTCCTCCCTCCTTTGCACATGTCCATACCACCTTAGCCGTGTCTCTCTCAGCTTTCCTGCGATGTCACATATCCCGATGGTGCCTCTGATCCTTTCATTTCTGATCATGTCCTTTCTTGTGA
>RDPX01000361.1:672194-684321 GCA_003991215.1 Morbakka virulenta | reverse complement strand
CAGGGGTCGCCACAGCGAATTGACTTCTTCCACTTGAGTCGGTCACGTGCGTCTTTCTCGGTCAAGCCAAGTTCCCTCATGTCATCTCCCACACAGTCTTTCCATCTCCTCCTTGGCCTTCCCTGCTTTCTCTTGCCAGGCAGCTCCATGTTCAGCACCCGTTTAGCAATGTGATCCTCCTCCCTCCTTTGCACATGTCCATACCACCTTAGCCGTGTCTCTCTCAGCTTTCCTGCGATGTCACATATCCCGATGGTGCCTCTGATCCTTTCATTTCTGATCATGTCCTTTCTTGTGACTCCAAGGGACCACCTTAGCTTTATATCCCTCTCTCTCCTGTTTAAACCTTCGAAGAAGCTTTAGATGCTTTGGAATAAGTTACTTCTTCAAACAAACCCCAAAACATAAACCTTTCATAACTGTTTATCAAGAGCTAAGCTATCCGATAGGAGCCTCAAACATTATTTGACTAGCTGTCTTTATTGAGACATCGTTTCTAGCTAACTGTTCGTTGGCTGCTAAGAGTTCTTTCGCCAGTTGACTGCTATTGTTTCCACACAAACAAACCAAAAAATAAATAAATTGATTTTTAAAGGCCGGATTAAAATTCACTGATGGCCCAGTCAACCGACATTCCGGGTTTCGGTTTTTTATTGTTTATAAGAAACAGTAAAAATAATTTCTGGTTAGAAATGGTTTCAGTTATGTCCTCTACTAATTATATATAGCAGCAAAGGTAAAAATTACTATGAGTATTAGCCCCCCCCCCCATGGGTTTAAATTTTACAAAGTGGGTATCAAGTATATATGCATTGGAATTGTCAAAGTCAAATATCGTCCGTTTTGCCCTGAAAATTTGACAATATTTAGCACTTAATCACACAAAGGGCTGAGTTTACGGCGAAAAAAGAAAAAGAACAAAGCGTGTTTAAGAATTTCTCAAAATTAAACTTTTTGCCTCCATTCCTGCAATGCAAGGAATTGATTCATCTTAAATATCATGAGATTGGAGTATCTTGGAGTATAAAAAAAATCCCTTCGTAAACAGAGGAACTATAAACAAGAGATTTTTACCTTTTCGTCTTTCATCATTATTAAAAATTAACTACCTTTTTACCATAGTTTCTATGTTAGTACTTCTTCGATCTTTACAGGATATAATCTTATTCACTGTCTACCAGGTATTAGAAACATCATCATTACTCTACTCTGTCTCCATCTGCCGTAAATAGAGAAATAACATGAGTAAAGCGTCTCCTGAGATTCCGATCCTGTACGGCAGCATTGGGGGTTGATCGGTGGAAACCTGTCCAGACATAAAAGTCAACAGGGCACCTTTTGTGGGACCTGATCTTTGAGTTTATGACCAAATTTTATCGTAAATTTTAAATGGTTCTTTTTTCTAGCGGACAATACTACCTCCTATAAAGACCTCCTACGGTCTGTTGAAGCAGGGAATGCCAAATATGCATTCATGGACATTATGGTGCTAAATGGTTTATCAGACTATATCAAAGAGAAAAATTTTGTTGTTGAGAAAACATTCATCTATGAAAACGGTTACGGAATGTTTCTAATGGGAGATTTTGCAAAGTATTCGACCTGCATTAAAGCATACGTTTCAGAGAATCAGGACAAGTTATCCCAATTTGTAGTTCAAGACACAGGGGTGAGTTTATTTCAAATAATTGTGTGCATAAAATGGAAGGTATACCGTTTAATTTGTATCAATGTCACTAACTTTTACTTGAGCAAATTTGATCTTATTCCATGTAAAATCTCCATATTTTATTACCTTACACAAGATGTATTGTCCCAGGAATTATCAACTGTCTTTTAACCTTTCAAAGACTGGTAGTTGCTTTTTTGCCACGGAATAAATTGTAAGCAACTATTATTACTCCAGAATAACATAGTACTTCAGTCTAGATCACAGGTTATATAGGCAAAGAAGAAAATAGTGTTATTAGATTCTTTCTTGATACCATAAAAACTTCCGTTCAAGGTTAAACCAGAAAAGAACAGGAGAATAACTGAGATTTTAATTCAACTTGCAACATAGGCCTTAAATGTTTCTTCTTTAGTGTTCTTTAGTGAAGATTACATTGCAAGCTAAGCTAACTGATGCATGTATCAAGAAGTACTGAAAAATTCTGCTTGTTACATTCAAGAGTTATGAATAATTGAACAGTTTCCACAGCCAGTTACTTTTAAAAGGTAATGCTTGGTGGTGGGGAGAGGTAGGGTTAAATGCAAGAAAATAAGCATTTTCATTTATACATTAAACAAGAAATTCAAACCTATTCAATTCATTAAATACAGTATTCCTTCAGCTAGAGACCGCCAGGGGTAGTTGGATTAACTGGAGCAATGTAGTATTTTGCGGAAATAGTGTAAAGGCAAAGCTATAACTTTAAAACCTAAGATCTAGTAGTGTTTTCTTTTGCCCTTCCCTAAAAATATATTGTAATGATAACTATTGTGCCAACTTTTACCCAACTCAAAAAATAACCTTGGTACAAATAGTATTTATTACATTTTAGTAGGCATAAGAAAAGAAATATTGATCTTTGTTTTAATTTATAGTATTTTTTACATAATAGTGGGCATAAAAAAAATACTAATTTTTGTTTTTACTTCTAAGCCTTTCTTTTCTATTTTGAGCATTTCTTTGATTCGTTTGGTATTTTTTACTTCCACAGAAATCCCAAGAAACATTGACAAAAAAGGGAAGCCCAACATCCTCAAATCAACAGGGTGGAATGAATCCCATGACTGCAAAAGCTATCAAAATAACATTAGGAATAATTGGCATACTCGTTGTCGGAGTTATTATTTTTAATGCTGTGAAAAGAAAAAGAAATATCAAGCTTTCAAAGCTGTCCATCTACCCGCAAACAAGTAAGTTTATATATATATATATATATATATATATATATATATATATATAATGTAATGCTCAGTGCGCATGCGTAGTTTGAGCACTGTGGCAGGATCCCACAATAACTCTTTAACCTGTGTTTGCTCCGGCAACATGGCCAGAGAGTTATTTCTCAGAAGCTCTGTGCTGCACTGATGAGCCCACAAAGGGCGAAACAGTACTGTCTGCAGATTGAGTATATGATTTACATAAATTTTGGGTCTATAGTTACATAAGCATTGCTTCCCTTACAACAGTGCAACTAGTGGGTCAACAAGCAATCAATGATTATATCTCCTTTTTCACGCATTTTGTACTTTTTCAGTTTAAACTCCTTAAAAAGCCACAGAATCTGTTAAGTAGAGGTAGCAGCTGACAAGGTAACTTTTTTCATGTCAGTGTAGAAATTTCTCCCCTGACTAAACGATGAAAACCCCAATTATTTAGGGGGNTTACTTCTAAGCCTTTCTTTTCTATTTTGAGCATTTCTTTGATTCGTTTGGTATTTTTTACTTCCACAGAAATCCCAAGAAACATTGACAAAAAAGGGAAGCCCAACATCCTCAAATCAACAGGGTGGAATGAATCCCATGACTGCAAAAGCTATCAAAATAACATTAGGAATAATTGGCATACTCGTTGTCGGAGTTATTATTTTTAATGCTGTGAAAAGAAAAAGAAATATCAAGCTTTCAAAGCTGTCCATCTACCCGCAAACAAGTAAGTTTATATATATATATATATATATATATATATATATATATATATATATATATATATATATATATAATGTAATGCTCAGTGCGCATGCGTAGTTTGAGCACTGTGGCAGGATCCCACAATAACTCTTTAACCTGTGTTTGCTCCGGCAACATGGCCAGAGAGTTATTTCTCAGAAGCTCTGTGCTGCACTGATGAGCCCACAAAGGGCGAAACAGTACTGTCTGCAGATTGAGTATATGATTTACATAAATTTTGGGTCTATAGTTACATAAGCATTGCTTCCCTTACAACAGTGCAACTAGTGGGTCAACAAGCAATCAATGATTATATCTCCTTTTTCACGCATTTTGTACTTTTTCAGTTTAAACTCCTTAAAAAGCCACAGAATCTGTTAAGTAGAGGTAGCAGCTGACAAGGTAACTTTTTTCATGTCAGTGTAGAAATTTCTCCCCTGACTAAACGATGAAAACCCCAATTATTTAGGGGGGCTTTAACGTCATTTTCCACAGTACCTGGGGCTTGGACGGTGCCCTTCACAGGGATTTGGATTTGGTAGTGAGGAATTTCTTGGCCGGATCACCTTCCCGACGCCAACCAATGGCTTTTTCTTTTGTAAAGCTTCAAAGTCATCCACTTGGGAAATCGACCCTGGAACTCTTGGTTACGACCAAAATCCCTACATGAACAGTCAATTGGACATGCATGGGAAATTTCACCATGTCATGTCAAAAAGCGATTTTCCTTGATTTACTGTGATCCAACAATAATATAAAACGTTGATAAAAAGTTGTGTAAAGTTTTGGTCCGAAAAATCAAGATTTTTAATAAATATTTAAGCATTTTGAAGCTGTCGCGACAATAAATATATCTGAAGTAGGGGGATATGGCCATCTCCCAATAAGAGATTTCACAAAGATGAAAGATGAAAAACACAGCTGCCAATTAAGTGTTGTTTTTTTTGTTTTTTCACAGTTATTGCTGTTGAAGAAATGCAAAATACCCTGGATGAGATGGAAGTTTTTCTTTCATACTTCTTAGACGAAATGAAAAACATGATAAAGGATTTAGATCAAAAGCAAATAGTGGACAGAATCAATTTGCACAAAGCACTCATCAAAGAATTTGGAAATTACCGATTCACTAGTTATAAATCATTACAAGCACCATATTAACTTGTATATGATACTTATGGCAGGTCAGGTAAAAAAGAAAAAGTTAGTGAGATTATTGCAGGAAACTAGTCAACCCAATGCGCAACATTTTGGTTGATAAATGTGGCATCTTCTGCACATTATACTAGAGTAGAAAAGGCAGTCGCATGCTGGTTTTCAAATTTCGGAGGTATAATAAAAAAAACATGACTTTTCTTGTTAGAATACGCAAGTGGAAATAAAACACTTATTTTCCTTAAAGTGGGACATGTTTTCATTGAGTTGGACACGTTTTTATTGAGTGGGACACATTTTTATTGAGTGGGACACGTTTTTATTGAGTGGAACATGTTTTTATTGAGTGGGACACGTTTTTATTGAGTGGGACATGTTTTTATTGAGTGGAACATGTTTTTATTGAGTGGAACATGTTTTTATTGAGTGGGACACGTTTTTATTGAGTGGAACATGTTTTTATTGAATGAAACACGTTTTTATTGAGTGGGACACGTTTTTATTGAGAAGTCGACACCCGAGGCAGATTAAGTAGAATGAGCCTCATTACTCACAATTAATGAATTGACGACTTTCTTTCCTAATGTATGCTATTGTTAAAATGTTCTAAGATGAGTCGTTACATCTTTGTTAGAAGTTGCATCCGTCCCTCTGTCAGTTGGAATGCTTAAAGAACACACACAAACGGACATACATATACATACATATATATATATATATATATATACATATACATATGCAAAATTTTATGATCTAAAAAGAGGAAACTGGAGGAAGATTGAGAAAGTAAGAAAGCAAGAGCAAACGCTACTTAATATGTTGGAGGAAAAATCAAAACCTGTGCATATGACCTTATCCAAAACTTGTAGCAGTTTTTCATTTTTTACATTTTAAAATTATTTTCACGAACCTTGAATGTATTTAAAGACAACTTTATTAGCCATCTAAATCACTATGCGCTATAGGCACTGTGCATTGCAACTCGCACAAATTTTGCGGGGCTTCTTTTCTCCCCGGTAACTGCGCCCAGACTATACTCTTCAGAGAAACTTAGTTGTAACAACAATGAATTTCTTAGCCTGATGCCCTTTTTGACACCAACAAAGGGCTTTTTCTCCTGTTAAGTTCGAAAGTGTTTCTTCACCCTTGAGAAATAGAGCCCGAAGCCTCTTGGTTAACCATTATGCCACGTCTCCTCTAAATGAGAAGATTGCCACTCGTCAACCATTAAATAGAAATAGTCTGAGACTCCAAGGTTGCTCTATGGTTATCATAGCTACATTGGCGGTGGTGTTAAGCTCCTATTCTTGACGCAGAACATTGTTTTTATTTGTCGTTGTTCTTGCATAGATGACCAAATTGGTCTTTTTGGAAAATAGCAAATGCCAGAAATCGTTGTTCCTATTTTGTGAGAGTTGCAATGCACAAAATAGGGTTGAACTTACAAAACTGTAAAGAAGACCCATCAGTAGGGATCTTAGCAAATAGTTTATGTGTAGTTTTTATTCAGTGTTGTATTTATGCCATACACAATTAACTGTTCTTTTTTTCTTTACCGTATGTCACCAAATCAACTAGTAGATTTAGTAAAGGCTGAATGGAAATGCCTTGTTTGAGAGATAGAAATAATTTCTCGCTTCAGCGATCTCAAACAGCACCAGCCAGGATTAGTATGAATTCTGTTTATGGGACTGGAAACTGGTCGGCTTGATTAATGGTTGACACTAGTGGAAGAAGGTTTGAGTGTGGTGGTATCCACAATATCTTATCACAGTTTGGTTACAACTTCAGATTTTAAACAAACGAGGAAATTTTTAAGTTTGCAGCACCTTCAAAGGTCAAAGTTTTAAGAATCGCATCTAAATTTGCGACCTATATTAGAATCATGCTACTACACCATTTTAGTCCCCAATCTAGATATGGTAAATATAGCCATTTATATACGCATGGTTAATAGGACGATAGGATGAAATAAGTTAAACAAGATATCAAGCTGAGATTAAATTTGTATATATATATAAAACCATATTTTGTTGACCTGTGTATATTTCACAGGTCAACAAAAATGTTTTGGGGGTGTAGGTAGGAAGCGTTTCAACTGTCGAAGACTCTAAAAATGTTTTTTACAAGACTGTTTTTTGTTACATCAAAAAAGTACAAATTTCAAATAAGAGATAAGAGGTCCTTGTTTGTCCTGAATGTCCAAAATATTTACTTTACTTCGTTAAAAGTTTGCGTTTTCCAGATTTTCTTGAATTTTCTGAATCAGGCACGTCAAGTCTCCAATTCCAGCAGAAATATTTTATGTCCTTCCTTGTTATCTTTCTGCTATTGTCTTTATAGTCTGGTGGAATCGCTCCCCATTTTCATCTCTAACTTTACCGATATCTTTCGGAAATCGATCCAGGCAGCTCTGGAGAATTGCACTTTGATACTGATATTTATACCAAGAATCCTGAAATTTCCAAGATGACAACTACAATTTCTTTGTAGTTGATCTACAGTTTCCAAGGAAGTTCTTAACAGTCTATACAAATGATAACGATGCAGCTAACTCCACTTTATTCATAGAGTTACAAAAGTTTTGTTCTTTCATCAACTGTCTAATCTGGGGTCCGTCAAATATACTAGCTTTTAACTTTTCATTACTTAGGCTTGAAAAACTCCCACAAATATACTGAAAACAATCACCATCTTTATCCAGTGCTTTAACACATTGTTTCATAAGCCTTAGTTTTATATGCAGAAGAGGAAACGCTATTTTATCACGTGGTACCAATTGCTCAACAATGACATTCTTTTTCCCAACATTGTCGATCTCTTACTGGCCAGTCCTTTTTAGCCCAGTGATTTGCTTTATCTTTGCTGTCCCAGTAACAAAGAAAGCATGGGTATTTCGTGTAGCCGCTTTGTTGTCGAAGCAAGAAGTTCACGACCTTTAAATCTATACATATACATTGGTGGCCGTTAAATTTAATTTGCTGCAATACAATTTTTATTGCATCATACTTTTCTTTCAGGATTGTAGAATGACCAATCGGTATTGATTCATAAACATTAGTGATGTGCAGAAGAACACAGTTCAGGCTTCTTTTTGAACTGTCAATAAATAACCTCCAATTAGCAGGAGAGTATTTCGTAACATCTAATTTCATCAGTACACCACGAATATCTTTACAGAAAACAAAATTAAGTTGATCATCCAAGAAACAGCACTCACTGTTTATCACGTCCTCTATAAAACTGACCGATAACTTTTGTAACTCAAAGGTTTGTGCTTTGTTTATTTACCCGTCATATTTATAGAACAGAAGTAACAGTCACAGAAGCACATTCAAAATAAACTTTTGAACGTGTTTCTTTATGAATACGCCCTTGTTAGAAATGTGTTTTTCCGTGTAACGCCCACCTAAGTTTCCCATCTCTGTTATTTTTACATATATCATTATAAACGAAGAGTGTGCAAAGCTAGAAATTTATCCGATATCTATATCTAAATCTAAATGCTTTCTTTAGGCTTCAATATCCTGTTATCCATGGAGACAAACTGTATGCAAAATGCATGTCAAGAAATCCCATTTGAAGATAGTAGCAAAAATTGAGTTCTGTATTTACAAAATTCGCGCTGCCATTGTAGATGGAAAATGACATAAAGGAGGAAAAATTTGTCGCATGTAATAGATTTGCAAGAAATTAGACTACATTCCGACCGACCGACATGGAGCACTCTTCGTAATTTCCAATGTAGGGTCCGGTGGTTCATCGGTGTGCAGGGCAGTGAGTTTATAAGCTACATTATTTATTTTCAAAAACAATAATTTTTTTCTTCCGTCACAATTTAAAAGTATAAAATTTATATCTATTTAAAAAAAACAACAGTCTATTTTGAAAAAAGGCTTCCAAATTGTGCTCACTACCGAAAGGGGAAATTGAAATGTGATATTTTTAACAGAAAAGTAATTTCTATCTTAAATAAGAAATTCAGAAGAAGAAACTGTATATTAAAAAGTAAGGGCATTACCACTGAAAGTAAACTGTGATCATAAAAATATTTCTTTCAAAGGAATTAATTTTCTAATGGTATCATATTTAGGCTTTTAGGTTTTCTGGGGCTCAACCAATACCTCATTGAACATATTTTTTGGCAAGGTTTGGCGTCTTATGATTAGTCAATGCCCTTTCCAAGCAAGCCCTTTAAGACTTTTATGATTCAGCCCCCATTCATTTTGGATGTAGCACTATGTAAATTGTCTCCTTCAATGCCATTTTTAAATGCTAATAATAAACAAATCAGACTACATCCACCTGATATTCTTCTTCTTTAATATATAAAGAGTTAAAAATCGTCTCATTAAAACTGATTTCAGGTACAAATTAAAGAATGGTTATGATACCATCATCGATTCAATACCTTTACTTTGCAATACAAAAAAGCCACCAGGGAAACCAAAAGATAAACTCCAACTACAAAAACAAGCGCGACCTTCTTGTTGAAATAAAAATGTCATGAAAACAAGAACTTTTAAAGTCCTCACCCAGCTAGTTGCGAAACTCGAACTTTGGTTTTTCATTCCTGTGCTTTTTGCACAAACACAAATTCCCAATTTGTAATTTATATATTTATTTAAATACACTACATCGTAATCAATGAAATAAAAAAAGTACTGTTCTCCCCACCAGACCTGTTACAAGAAAAGATTAAACGAAAGATTTGTACAAACGGTAAAATGCAATTAGTGTTAGACCCTTAATATATGTTATGTTAAAAACAGGTAAAATATCATGTGATGCAAATCCGTAAAACTTTAAAAGCTGTTGTATTTTCTCTTCGCCTGTAATTTTGTTTGGTAGAGTGTTGTATTCCTTTGCTCCATTATGAAAAAAATCCCGATGTTTTTGTATACCTCGATTTCACATTGGGTACTCGTACCAGGTCCTTTTGTTCCTTGTTGAATAATCAAGTGAAACGTCGATGTAAGAGCTCTATCATGTCTTGGGTCCTAAGCTTTTTCTGAGCTGAGAAAAAGCTTACGACTCAAGACATGATAAAGCTCTTACATCTTGATGGTAGCTGGTTCTTGCTTTTTTAATTCAGTTTATAACTCTGATCTGTGTTTTTTTTAATTTTCCCCGTGTGCGCTCTGATTTCATTTATGTGCTTTACGGCGTAAGTAATCTCTGACATTCATTTCTTTTCTATTATTTTTGGTCAGCCACAGACATCAACCATAGCTTTACTTTTATGATCTAAGCTATCTTTTAACACTAGGTGACGTGTTGCATTTTTCTCTCTACAACTGCCATCACTTCAAGGTCACTGAGGCCATACGTAAGAGCTATTGACTGTATTATATTCTCTGGACAGTTTGTTAAAGTTACGTCAATTGAAGTGGATGTGTTGTCACTAATTCATGTAGCTTCTTTAAAGCCTTGTATAAATCCATTGTTTCTGAAAATTGCTTTGATATTTTCTTGTGTTGCAGGATTTAGGTAATCACAATTGATGTCGCCCCTTATAACAAGCTCTCTGCGTTTTTCTAAAACACTTTGAAGTTTACCATCGATGTTTTTCACGAAGTCTTAAAAATCTTTCATTGATGAATCAAGGGATATTGGGGTAAAGGATGACAAGGAGAAAGGATTTCTTACTTTTTAATTGAATTGTAATCCAAATAATTTCCAAATTCTCTCTTTTTAAGTCTTCTCTTCTTTTTTATGGTGTTCCATTCTTGATGTATGCTCTGATTCCATATCCAGTACCATTTTACAACACTTGTATTCAAATGTGTAACCCCCTATCTTTATGTCAACTGAACAAAATATCTAAAATGTTTTCCTCAGAAAGAGAATGTTTATGTTATTGTGGTGAAACAAAATGTCTGATATAATATATTTTTCTCTTGATAATTCTCGAAAAATCTGAAGTAATATAAAGAAACCTTAGTACGACAGTACGTCTGCCAGATCTTGATACATAGTGCCAGGCTGAGTTTTGATGTCCCCAGCCTTTAATAAAAGCAACAAACACATCCCTTTCTTGAAATATTTCTGACCTAAAAATAACCAACCCTTTCTACTAAATCAGAAATTTGGGATGAATCTACTTGATTCTATATCAGTCATGATCTCCATTTTTTAAAAATATTATACTTATTTTAATCGACATTTTAATGAGATGTAATAGCTAACATTAAAAAGAGCAGCCATAACACGTCCTCTCTATACGTCGCCATTGTACCCTCTTTCATTTTCTACTACAAAGATGGATATTCGTACATGAGCAGTTACGGCTGTTTTTTTGGTTAGTGTACAAGATAACAATATTTATCTGTTTTCACAACAAGAAAGATAATGACAGTACTTGTGGCACATTTATTGCAGTGAAAACTCCTCTATTCGGAACTTCGTAACTCAAACAAACACAGTTCAAATGAATTGCGGAGACCTCTTCTAAACTCATAGAGTTTCCTCCAAACAGCTGAACAGAATGGGACATCAAGTAGCGGACCGTTGCAAATCATGACTTTGAAGCCTTAATGCAGATCCGCAGTCACGAATAAACTTGAGACGTTTCAGTTTTACAATCTTTTGGATACAATGAGTAGAATAACGTTAAAATGTGACCGTCGAAATTGCAATTTAGGCTTGAAAATTATCTGATCGCCGCCTTTTATTCACTTCCATAAGTTTCGTCAGTTTTTGATCGCCATTTTGAAATTCACTAAATCTCGTCTGTGCTTGAAATTGCACTCGAGATTTAACATGATAAGTGGACTTTGTAATGGAAAAAGTAACTGAAAGCATTGAAAACGAGAAAAGAAATTTAATTATTTTGTTTATTTTGTTCCAACACATAAAGCATCAAAATACATATGACGTAAAGTAGCTGTAACACAAATGTACAGGAACTGTAACTATTTTCCAACAACGTTTGAGATAATTCATCATGTTAGAAAAAGGTCTTATTTAGCTGCGTTCGGCTGGTGCTATTTCATATCCGGTTTAGAGTACCCAGCTTTTTTCCATGGTAAAATTAGTGCACTTCCCTTAGGCAAGTCTGCTCAAGCGGTCGCTTTCCCTGTCGGCAAAGCCGAATCTTGTGAATCTGTGGACAGTGTAACTGATGAATGTCTTTACCTATCTTATTCATTCCTAATTACAAAATTCTACGATGTGTATGTATGCATGAAATCATCATCATCATCATGATATATATATATATATATATATATATATATATATATATATATATAATATATATATATAGTTGGAAAGAATCAAAAAACTACACAAGCCATTTCGACAAGCCTTTTTCGTG
>RDPX01000361.1:644566-660346 GCA_003991215.1 Morbakka virulenta | reverse complement strand
GGAAAAGTGACCCTAAAAAAAACATTTTCAAAACATCAAGTTACCCCCCCCCCCCCAGATATGCCCCAAAATGCAGGATTTTGCGTCTAGGATTTCAAAATTTTCTTCCCCTTTAAACAGGCCTGTTCAATTCTTGAACAGACCTGTCAAACAAAATGAGTGTAAAACCCTGCCTTTCGTTGAGATGTACAACAAAGATAAAATACTTTGTACCTTCAAACAAATGCGGAAATTAGGATAAGAGCTTAAAAGACCTTGAATTATCTGGTGGGGTTAATTCTTGTTTCATGGGCAAAAGATCTTCTTTAGCCTTGGTTAGCACACCTTGCTCCCCCCCATAAAAAACCCCTAACAAGATGATACCTTGATAAAAACATTTGTTTTAGTGCCAGCTCATTGTGTGGTAGACATTATCCTCTTACACTTTATATAATACCACCCTCATCACCACAGGCCTCAGTTAATCAGCTTCATAATGGTCTGGGTCCAAGTCAGGGGTGGGTCACCTTTCAGGAGGGTGGTTCAGATCCACCAAACCTTTTCTTCAAGCAGGCAAAAATTTATAAGAAAAATGTGATAGTCTAATAGGAGTTGTGGCTTAATGATTAGTGCAACTGCATTGTAACCAAGAATTCAGGGTTCGTTTCCCTGAGTGGGTGACTTTGGAAATTCAGAAAAGAAAAAGCCATTGGTTGGCATCAGGAATGGCATCTGGCCAGGAAATTCCTCCACAGTTACTGAGGGAAAATGACATTAAGACCAAAACAAACAAAAATGACATAAATAAAACCAAAAAAAGCAACAACAGTGTGTTATGTAACTTTGATTAAACTTAACTTCAACAAAACTTCTGCTAATCAAAATGTAATTAATCCAAAATATTTTACAGTGCGAGGAAGTTTACAAATAATGGTAATATTTACTAAACTGAAATCTAATTCTTTGGTCTTTATGTTGGTATTTCTTTAACATCAGTTCTAATTGAGCAGTTTAAAGTTTTGATTTCTCAAACTGGGGTTAGAAAGCTGAGCCGTGTTGTTCTGACTTGCTTCATTTTGGAAAAGAATTGTTCTTAATGGTTCAGTGCTCCTGTAGCTGCTGACACATTGCCAATTCCTTTATGCTGGTTGATCCAAACGTGATCTAAAAATAACTTCAATTTGCTTTCAAAGGCAATGGCATGCTGAAATGTTTTGTGAAATAGCTAACCTTTGTCTCGTGACTTGATATTAAGGTTTGAGAGGTGGTGTGGAAAGTCTGTTAAAAATTCCATGTTGTTGAGCAACTCTTTATCAGTGAAAAAAAAGATGACCTGCTCATTTGCAGCCATAAATTTACTCATGTTTTCCTTTGGCAGCCAGAATTGGACTGGAACAATGAACATTAGAAAGGGAAACAATGTCCCCAATGCTGTTTTCAAATCACCCAATATTTTCTTAAATTGACAATGATTTGGATAATGGGAGCATTTACTGCATTAACAGCATTTTTCATCACATCTTCAAAGATAAGAATTTACTACCAAAAGAAGTGATGACAAGCTTCAGACTTTGTAGTCTGAATGTGGGAAGTTTGAGAGGTAGATCTGATGAAGTAGCAGAGTTTCTTGAGTGAAGACACATTGATTTGTGCTGCATCTACGAAACAAAATGGAGAGAGAAATCTGTAAGAATGATGGAAGGAAAAAAGGCAACATGCAAGCTGTTTTGGATTGGTAATTAAAAAGGCACAGGTGGGGTAGGTATCTTTGTGGCAGAGAAATGGATAGACAAGGTGATTGATATCAAATGCAGAAGTGATTGAATTATGCTGATTAAACTGATGATAGGTGAGACAATCTTCACAGCAATATCAGTGTATGCACCACAATGTTGCTTGAGTGAAGAAGTCAAGGATGAATTCTATGACAGTCTCATTGCAGTCACTGGTAAGCTGGCAGAGAAAGACATTGTTGCTATTGCAGGTGATCTAAATGGCCATGTTGGAAGAACAGCATGGGTTTGAGGGATTCCATGGAGGAAATGGATATGGTGATCGAAATAAGGAGAGTGAAAGAATTCTAGACTTTGGAGTTGCCATGAACATGTTGATGGCAAATACTATTTTCAATAAAAGGAATAGCCATCTGGTAACCTATGAGTCTGGGACAGCTATGATTCAAGTGGACTACATTTTGGTAAAAACAAAAGACAGGAAGTATTTGCAAGATGTAAAGGTGATACCTGGTGACCCAGCATAAACCAGTAATTTGTGACTTTAGGATTAAGAAAATATATAAAATGAAAAGAAAGTATATCCCAAGGAGGAAGGTGCAGAGACTAAATGATGGACAAGTAAAGCAGGTCCTTGAAGATCAAGTGAATGGAATTGTGGGTGGTACAGGAAAAGACCTAGGACGTGTGGACGACCAATGGGAGAAGATCAAGGATTCACTTTTGAAAGCCACAGACCAAGTCTGTGGCTGGACAAAAGGGCCTCCACGTCATAGAGTGACATGATGGTGGAACACTTCTGTTGAAAATTATGTGAAACAGAAGAGAAGGCTGTGGAGTCAATGGAAAGAGGGGTTAGTGAACAAAGGCCAAGAGGCCAAGAGAGCATCTAGGCGAGCAATCTACAAAGCAAAGATGGATGCCGAGAAAAGAAGGTTTCCAGACATAATGCATAGAGATGACCAGAAGAATGAAGTATTCAAGATAGCTAAGCAGATGATCAAGACTAATCAGGATATCATCATAAAAAGTGCATCAGCAATGATGATGGAGAACTTGCAACAAGTGAACTTGAAAAGAAGAATGCCTGGAAGTGCTATTATGAGAGATTATTGCACACAGAGTTTTCTTGGGACAGAGAAAATCTTGGAGAGGTGGAAACAGTATCTGGATCAACCATTCTTATTGAGAAAGAAATGGTGAGGGAAGCAGTAAAGAAAATGAAGAAAGGCAAAGCAGCCATTCCTTCAGGAGTTATGGCAGAGATGGTCAAAGCTGGGGGTGAGAGAGGTATAGAGATGATCACTGATGTATGTATGTATGTATGTATTTATTCGCCACTAACAAAAAAATACAAATGTTCAAAGGTAAATGGTAAAAACCTAATACATGATGTTATCCAAAATAGTTAAAAAATAAGACTAAACAGAAACAAAAAAGAACGAAACAAACAAGCGGGACGGTAATCTAGAGAAACGGTGGCAGGGGTAGCATAATTCAGATCATGAAGACCTTATTTTCATTATGGCCCCTAACAAATCTAACAAATCAGTTCATAAGAGATGGTGTCATTCCTGAGGACTGGGAAATAAGTACAATCCTCAATTGTACAAAGGAAAAGAGAAGCTCTAGAAAGAGGTAATTACAGAGGATTAAAGCTAATGGACCAAGTCCTGAAAGTTGTTGAAAGAGTTATGGGAAAACAAATTAGAAGTGAAATAAGCATTGGTGACATGCAATTTGGTTTTATGCCTGAACGAGGAACTATTGATGCAATTTTTATCCTTAGACAAATGCAAGAGAAGTACCTCAGGAAGAACAAGAAACTGTACTTTGCCTTTGTGGATTTGGAAAAAGTCTTTGACAGAGTGCCAAGGGAAGTTGTTTGGTGGGCTTTACTGAAAATAGGAGTAAGTAAATGGCTGATTAAAGTTGTTCAGGCAATGTACAGAAATGCTAAAAGTCAGGTGAGGGTCAACAGTTCCTATACTGAGAGTTTTGGTGTGGGTGTTGGAGTTCATCAGGGATCTGAACTAAGTCCACTGCTTTTTATTTGTGTTTTGGAAGCACTGTCAAGAGAGTTTTAAAAGGGTTGCCCAGAGGAATTGCAATATGCAAATGACCTGGTTCTCTCCTGTGAGACATTGGATGGTCTACTTGCTAAGTTAGAGACTTGGAAGAAGAGTTTGGAAGGTCCACTCCACACTTCACATGACCAAACCAACGAAGCCTCCTATTCTGCATTGAGTTGTCCCGAAGACCATGCTTGGTCTCATTCAAGCATGAAACACCAGTTTGAGGACTGGTGGGGTATAGTCTTTCTCTCACGGGCAGGTGAAGTGATCTTCAGCCTTGGATGGCAATCATCTAGAGATGGTGTCTCAATAAAAACACTGCTCCCCATTACCTTAATGGGTTGGTGTCAGGAAGGGCATCTGGCCTATGAAAACACTGCCTCTTCATACCATGAAATGACATCCAAAGATATCCTGCATAACTGCTTAAACGAGACTGGAACTAATTTAAGTGAAGGTGTCGTGCACACTTTTGTTCGATGTAATCTTAAAATAAATATGCATAGTATGCTGAAAAGTAGTATGTAAAATAATTTGCTAAATTGAAGGAAAATGCATGTCGTTTCTCTTCTTTGAATTCTGCCATCATTTTATCATATCTGGTGATTCTACTCACAGAACAACCATGCTAGAGATGTGTTCAAAGAAGTTTCCTACCACTTTTTGCAGTCATGGAAATTGTTGATGTTATCCTTGAAAATTTGGTGCTTGAAAGCTTTTCCATTGCTCCAAGTTTTAAGCCCATTGCATTACAATTCCAGAAAATTGATGTTGGCTTGCAAGAGATTAAACCACGTCAGCTTGCTGTACCTTTAAAATTGAGTGTTCAGAAATCTGTTTGAATTTTATCTTGGACCCAATATGTTTAATGCATACCTATACTGTGCTTATTTAAAATGGGTAAACATTTTGAAAAAGAGGTAACATATATCAAGTTTATTGGTGTATTAATAGATACTAGATCCATCTGTGGGATACAACCAAGTATTAAAGTCATTCTACAACAAGATTAATTAAGGTCATTGATCAGGGCCTTAACACTTGGGGATTTTTTTCATATGTTGAAGTATATGGACATCCACAGCTGGCCATATATTACATACAAACCAAATGTAATCTTAAAACTCAATTAACTTAATGTCTTACTCCTTTTATAAGATGGTTCTTTACAAGGCCCTAACAAGGGCCAAAAAAAAGATTTGCATTCCAAAGCCAGACTATTAATTCTCTTTCATTCTTTACATAAAGAATGAAAGACAATTTGTGATTGGTATGACAGTAGGACAAGACTCAACTATTTATCATATTTTCAGAAAGTACTTTCTACTCAGTATTAATATTATTTTTGGCAACTGCAGACACATAGCAAGAAAAACATGATAACAACAAATGGAGCTTAAGAACTAGTGGTTGCAAAATTTTGGAAAGGATATATATATATATATATATATATATATATATATATATATATATAAAATATATATTATAGGTTATATATAAGGGCCCATAAAGAAGGGTTGAGAATATAGAAGGAAGGGACAAATTTTATTTAGGTGGAGAGTTATGACATGTGATTATGATTGACTGTTGAGGAGAGATAGGTTAAAGAATGATGCCTAGCAGTTCAAAATTTTTAAATATTTTTAATTTGCGTGGCAAAATGCCCTTGAAGAAATTTGTCTGTATACTTACAACACTCTTGTATGTGCAATTACTTAACTTTTACAAATTGTTAAAGCCTGCTAAGCCAGGTAAAGACAATGGTATTTTGACTGCTAGGTTTTCTCTCCAATTTGTTGTGTATCAGGTTTCTCTTGACACACCTAAATACTGACAAACCATCCTGGGTGTTTTTCTTTTCCTTTTGAAGCTTTTATCTATTGAAACATGAATTTATAGACTTTACTTTGCCAATTGTTGCATGCTGCATAATTATATATATATATATATATATATATAATATCACCTGTTTGTAAATTGTTTATTGCCATGCTTTCTCCTCTTATTTGTCAAGATTTTTTAATTAATTTTAAATTGCTTATAATTATTATGAAATGATATCTGCTATATAGAGCATATTGTTAGTTTTTTATATTATTTTACTGAAAATATTAAGTAACAAGAATATTGATGTAACTGTAAAATGTTATATTTTTTTAGCTTTTGATAGCTGGAGGGACAGTGGTTAATGAAGATTCCATGGAAATTGCTGATGTGCTCTGTGAAGATGGTATAATCAAGTAAGAGTTATGCATCCTTCATTAGCAATATTAATTTATGTGATCTTTAATAATTTAGGTGTGCTAATGATATTTTATGATTATTTTATTTGATTTTCCCTTTCAAAAAACAAGTTCCAATTTTAGACTCACATTTCACCAAATTTGAGCATGTTATTTTTGTGTAAAGATATATATTCATTTAGGAAAGCATAGAGATTAATTAATCAATTAATTAATTACTTTTTAATGCAATTTAACTGAAGAAGTGGCAATGGCTCAAAAAAGATTGGGGCATTTTCTAGTGTGTCACTTCTTATAATAAGAAAAGAAGACATTAGAAGGGTAATTAAGTAGTAAATAGGAAAGTTTTATGCCAATCCTAGGTCTGAGCCAACAACTCCACCATCCTTGACTGTGTTGTTTACATTATTTCATGTTTCTGTGACATGGATGCTTCACTGCAATGTATTCACAGGCTCTCTTTTATCCATGGTTTTGTTAGTCATATTCAACAATTAAGAGAATGACCTAAGCCCCTAGTTGCATTAAACTCTATCTTCATCTTCTTCTTGCAGTCTTGTTCCATCGCTAGGATGGGTCAGCTGCTCAACACAGTCTGCACTACTTTCCACACTCCTTGTAGTCCTCCAGATCCACTCCAACTTGCCCCATGTCCTCGCTTACAACATCTCTCCATCTCAGCTTCTGTCTGCCTCTGCTCCTTTTCACCTGAACTGTTGCCTGTAAAAACAGATAAAACATGCTTGTTTTATCTGGTTTTCCTTGCTTCTCTGCTTTTGCTGGATATGTTTGGCACACCAACAAACTTTCAAATGTCTTCATTGATCTGGTGTTCTAGAAGTGATATACCACATATCCACCTCAACATTTTCATCTCTGCCACTTCTACGGCCCTTTCCTCTGCCTTTCTTAATGCCACTGTCTCCAATCCATACAGTGGCACAGGTCGTATGACTGTTGTATAGATCTTGGTCTTTAGCTTCTGAGGCATCTTTCTATCACAAACTACCCCGCTAACATCTCTCCACTTTCTCCATGCTCTGCTAAATCTGACATCTCTTTCTTTCTGACATCCACCCTGCTCGGATAGAACTGAGACAAGTTAGCAAAATTTTCCCACTTGGCTGATTTCCACATTCTTTTTGTCCGTAATGCTCACGAATGGTCTTATTTTGCTTGCCACCATGACTTCTGTCTTCTTGCTGTTGACATTTAGTCCCTTCTTTTCCAATTCTTCCTGCCACAGTTGAACCCTTTGCTCTGGCTGTTCCTTGCTCTTGGCTGTAATAGCGAGGCCATCAGCATACACTCTCTCTTCTGGAACCCTGTGTTGGCAATGAAAAGATCAAATGACTGCATTCTGCATTCTGAACCCCATATCCTTGTCCATCATGGTACCTTTTGAACCCTGTTCCATCTCTTCCCAAATGACCATTGAGGTCTGCTCCAATTATGATTCTCTGTGTACTTGGTATGCCTCTCACAACATCTGCCAGCTCCATCAAAAAGGCCTTCTCATTATCCATGCATCCCATTTGTGGAGCATGTGCACTCACCACACTGACCAATCCTTCTTCTGTGGCAATCTTCACACTTACAACTCTACCACTTATCCTCTTCACCTCCACTACATTGGCTTTGATGTCTTCATTTACAGTTTCTGCTACTCCATTCCTCCGTTTTTCAACCCCATAGTAAATCAGCTTGAATCCTTCACCTATCTCCCTTGATCTGTCACCCTTCCATTTAGTCTCTTGTACGCACATGATATCAATCTTCCTCCTTTTCATGACATCAGATAATGCAAGTCCCTCTCCTGTCATGCTACCTACATTCCATATTCCCACTTGCATTTGCCTGGTCTTCCCTATCTTCTTTAACCCAATCAGGGCCTTTGCAGTACCCCTTGTCCCCTTCCCATGGCATCTTGGGGCTGACATTACACGCCGCTTGTAGTGGAGAATGCCCTATCCATATTATTCAACTGGTTGGGATTCATTTCATTTGAAATTTGCCAATTTTCTAGTATGTATGGAAACTGCTCCACTACTCACTTAATATTTACTTTTTATTTGATAATTTATGGCTTTTTATGTCCATGAGGGGCTTTATAAAGGGGGGCTATTTCAAAGTTTGATTTTTTATCAGCAAAGAAAAGCGTGTAATACGTTTACACTAGTAGATAATGATGCAAAATACAAAGTAAGAAACAGTTCCAATATTGCCAATTAATTGTACTGCATTCATTTTGTAATTGCAAATGATGCCAAATTTTTTGTGCATTGTAGTGTTTTGTGTTTTTTTGGTTACTAGTAAACATTGTTTCAATGTGCTTAACTTTTTAGTTGCTTTAATTTGCAAATATTTATTGTTTTAAGGGTGCAGAAAAGTATAGAATTTTGAGTAGTATTTATGAATTTAGGATGCTGGCAATTTGACCAAAGACCTGGGTAAACTTTTTTGGGGAGATAGAAAGTGGGAGTAGTTGGTAAGCATGATTTATTTTTGCACTTGCCTTTTGGCCAGTGAGAGATTTAAGAATGGGTTCATTGTCTAATAAGTTTGTGGATCCCAGAATTACAATGTCATAATTAGGATAATTTTTTGTGAGTCCATTTCCTCTTTAATTTTCTAATAGATTCAATTCTATCATACCTTCTGCTATCTGTTCCAATATTCTTGATAGAAAACAATTACTACCTTGCTACAAAACAACACCCTAAATTTTAACTTTGAGGATGCAGGAAGTCAAATGCAAACTTAAAGTTGAAGTGAAGATTCAGTCCTGAACTGGAAATGTTGCAACACAAGACACCATGAATCATTTGTCATCATCATCATTATCATATTCGGTTTTATGTCTAGTTTACATGCTGGCATGTGTTGGACGGACATTTATGCCCTGGGTATGATGTTAAAATGGATCTGGTTGTGGAGTTTTGACGTGGGCAAATGAGGTTACCCTTTGCCACAACTATCTCCAGGTCACCCTTATGCAAGGTGTAGTACCTGTTAGCCTTGTTTAGCAGTCCACCTAGGAGAAGAAAAACTCTGAATGAAAAAACCAAATTCTGAGGTTTTACCTCTGAAGACCATGCTTTGTGCATGAAATATCAGATGGAGGACTGGGGGTGGGGGTGAGGGTACAGTCTTTCTCTAATGGGCAGGTGAAACACTCTTTAGCCATGGTTGGCAATCACCTAGAGTCAGTGTCTCGATTTTGACACTGGTCCCCATTACCTCAATGGGTTGGGATCAGAAAGGGCATCCGGTCTATAAAAATTTCTGAAGCCATTTATTTGTAGTGTTGGTAATAAAATAACACCACAAAGAAATACTGTTTAAAACTTTCTGATTTTACCTATCTTTTTGTTGTAACAGTTTAATTATGACCAAAACTGTATTTGTTATCATCTGGTCACAAACTGCTCATTTCTTACATACTTTCTGGCAGAGAGTACATTTTTAGTTCTTAATATTAATGTTCATAGCCAACCATGGTCTTTATACAGATTGTAGTAAATGTCTTGTATCACTGCAGTGTTCTAGCAGTTATCCTGTTTGCAGAAAAAAACAAACTTTCTTCAAAAACCATTTGGTGCCAAGACATATGAAATTCTTTAAAGATTGCATACAATCATTAAATGTTTACTTATATACTTTTCTTGCACTATCTATCTGTTTATGTATTACATTTAACATAAATTTTAGATTTTTGGTATTTTTGTATTGATAATAATAATTCTTGTTATATATCATATTAATGTATATTGTATCTTATTAAGGTTTACTTATTTTATTCTTGTAATGTTATTAGCAATTGATCATATATGCTTGTTTCATACACTGTATAGAATAATAAAGATTAATGTTGTAGATGACAGCTTCATTTTTGGTGATGTATTCACTATACTTGATGAGGCTAATAGAATTTTAACTCTTTTGATGACTAAAATTTACAGAGAACAGTTTAATATTAATTATGGATAAAAACAGTTGTGCTTACCAATTTTTTCCCCTTGCAGTAACCAAGTACAATTTTTTCCATTTACAGGCAAGTAGGTACAAATATTACACCCCCACCAGATGCAACAGTTGTTGATGCAACAGGGAAGTTTGTGATGCCAGGTATGCATTATTCTATTTGCTTAAAAATTGCCACCCTGATGAATTCTCATTATTTTGTTTTGTATTTTCTTTGCAGAGATATATTAACACGTGGCCTTTCACTTTGGACACTTTATGACAGTACACAGTTCTTTGCATGGTATTATCATTTTTTCAGATCTCTTGTTTCTCCTTTCTTTAGCATGAGTTTTTCATGGTTCACCAACAACATATTTATTCAAATTTCATTTTTATTCCCAATCTCTTCTGCTTTTGCCGCTGTCATCCAGGTTTATCTTAATATTCATCCCTCTCTAGTCTTCATGCTACTGAACTGTATCGGTCAGCAAGTAAATTTGATATTATAGATTTCTTAGTTTCTTAATGTAAGGACTGTATCAACGGACATTTTTATGTTCTTTAAAACCACCTATTTCAGTAGTGCTGTGTTTTCCGTACATGTACATAAAAAGAGAATGAAGAAAATTTTGTCCAAATCATACAGATTTTTGTAGTCTTCGTTTTGATATTTCTCTTTATTAATTGGCCAGCTATATCAGTAGTATTCACACAAGAAGACCATCATAGATAATCACTTTAAACTATGTGTTTTAGTTAATGTACCTGATATTTACAATGGATTTGCTTAAGGTTTGGTAAGAACATGTTTCCCTAAATCTTCTTCACTTATTTTACATTCATACACTTGTGATACAACACTGATCTGGAATTTTTCTGGCCTTTGTGAGTTTCAGTTTCTTTTCATCAGCAGTATTTTTGTATTGTTACTAGCCCCAGACTTTTGACTGGAAAAAACTACTTTTTATTCCACCTTTTTTAGTTCAGAGTCTTTCCTTGCAAAACCTTCTTCTTCTTCTTCTCCTTCGGTCTTCTTGCAACTTCAAGTTGGAAAACCCTTTTGTATACTGTGTAATGGAGAAGACGAGATAGAGTGACTTTCATGGGATATTTGAGGAACCAAAAAGACGAAACAATTTTAAAGTTTTTGTTTGGCTTAAGTCTTCTCTTGATGACGCTTAAAATTCATGGTGATATGAATAAGTTAAGCCCCTCTTTTTCCCCTCAGAGCATCATTGTTAGGTTATTAATGTTTTGAAATTATCAACATTTTCATGTTCATTTCTCATCTTTAGTTGCCGATTATCATTGACAAGATACATACGAGTCTAATTGATGTTCTTATCTCCTTCAGAAGTTGGCTGTCTACTCAAGCCACCACTCCACCAAACTAAACCATCACAGTTTTCTTACTTGTCTGTGTGAGTATGTATGATACATCAGCCCTGGTTTTTAAATCTGAGGTAAGATCTGACACATGCGTTACTGTCTTCATCCATATTTACAAAGGATCATAAAATATTCATCTTTCAAATCATTCTAATCGTAACGTTTACATTTAAACTCACAAGCATACTTTTTGCACCGATGCCAATTTTGGTATGGTTACCTGACCCTGTCTTCTGTCTTTCTACCGAAAATAGCAAAATGCAGAAAGTTAGGAAAACTGAAGGAAAGGTGACTAAGAAAGTACCACTCCAGTGTTCTGTCTCATTGATGAGCCTGACATTAACCCCTAAGAGAAGAATGAGTGATAATTTATTTCCAGTGCCAAACACAGGTATTTTTTTTTAATTTCAAAGTGCCCATTGATCATTTTTTTAAATTTTTAGTTGTATTTTTTCATTTAGGTGGAATAGATACTCACACACATATGCAATTGCCATTTATGGGAACACAAGCTATTGATGACTTTTATTATGGTACAAGGGCAGCCCTTGCAGGAGGAACTACAATGATAAGTAAGTTTTATTTTATGAACTATATTGGAAATGTAGCATTTGCTACATTATCTCTTATTTGACCTTCTTTCTTTTTTTATTGTAGTTTATTTACTCGTTGTTTGTTTACTCCTATTGTTTGTTTACACTATTGTTTGTTTACTCTATTGTTTGTTTACTCTATTGTTTGTTTACTCTATTGTTTGTTTACTCTTATAATTTGTTTACTCTATTGTTTATTTACTCCTAATGTTTGTTTACTCCTATTGTTTGTTTACTCCTATTGTTGTTTGTTTACTCTCATTGATGTTTGTTTACTCCCAAAAAGCCCTTTAATGACTAGTTATTTTCACGGAAAATAAATGGAGAAAAACTGTATTAAAATAAATTAAGAAAGATTAAGATTAACAAATGGGTTTAAAAGATGAGCTAACAAAGAAATTAGAGAAGCAAAAGAATGAAAGAGGGTTTTAAAGTTTTTTAAAACCTATGCTGAATGAGATTACTAGAATAGCAAGATATAAGAATAACAAGGTATGAGCACTTCTACCAAGACGTGTAGACATCTTCAACAGAAGATAGCTTTTTGGAACAATTCCTATAAAAGTAGACGTAGAATAAAAAGAGAGAGAGATTGACCATTACAGCAGTAATTTAAAAAAAGTGGAGTTAAGTAGCCAGAAAAGGCCCGTTTGTGTTTTTATTTGATATTAAATGTGATTAAGGAGGCTGAGAGTGCAGGCAGAGGCTCTGGCTTGAAGATGACAACAATACCCTTTGCATGGCTTGATTAATCTTTTATAGATGTAAAATATGACTTAAGTTGAAATACGTTAACAAACACTATAGAGAAAATCTAATTTAATTGCTGTTGTTTTGGTAAATATTTCAATACTCGCTTGTTTGAACCCCGGAGAAACCAAAAGCAATGACGCAGAATCATCAATCTGAGCCATGTTTTCCACCTAGTATATTGCTAAAGTTTATTGCTTGTAGCTCTATCTTAAAAAATATACCTATGAAATGTTGTTGCCATGTACTGCACCTTTCTTTCACTTGCACTATATACTTTGAAGCTGTTTTTGTTTATTTGTAGTTGACTTTGTCATCCCACAAAAAGGCGAGTCTTTAGTTGGGGCATACAAGAAATGGAGAGCATGGGCAGACGAAAAAGGTGACCAACAGTAAAAATGAAATTGGCTCTTTTGGTTTGTTATTTAGTTTTGTGGTAAATCGTGCACTCTGCAGTTGTAATTGCAAAACCATGTATGTGTTACGGTAGTTCAAAATCATTGATAGTAAAAAAAGAAAAGTCAACCATTCCATGAAGCTATACAGATATTTTAAACAGGCGAACCTCTGTTGCAATAATCTGATTAAAGTGATTTCTGCAGCAGCACAATGATCGTGATTCTAGTGCCTTATAATTGCTGCAGTTTGATCAAAGTGATTTCTTATACATCTCTGTGATCATGACCCCAGTAGCTTGGTATTGGAATAGTTCCATGAAAGTAATTTCTTAAGCAACACCATGATAGATATTCCAGTGTCTTGATATTGCTATTGTTTGACCAAAGTGATTTCTTAAAGAACTTATAAAAAAATAGATTCGAGAATGGTAAGTGAATGCGATTGTTATTGTGTAAAAACAGACAGATTGATTTTTAAAACTGCCCTGCATATGTAACAGTACTGTAGCATAAAGACGATACAGTCAGAATACTTTCCAGCCAGTTTGCACAAAAGCACATCAAAATGGGATATTGAAAATATACCCTTATTTCTGGAATGCAAGCTATGATTCAAAATGGAATCGTTTAAGAATTTCTCTGTGACTTGTCTCCAGTTGTTGTGAACTTCAAGGATAGTAAGTTAGTGACACTCGTTTAAAATTATTTATTAACATACAGTAACATGTAAGCATTGGTTAAATACAAATTATGTTGAAAGTAACCATATTCCACGATACCATACGTTATCTATTGC
The DNA here is from genome assembly GCA_003991215.1 of Morbakka virulenta. Lineage (NCBI taxonomy): Eukaryota > Metazoa > Cnidaria > Cubozoa > Carybdeida > Carukiidae > Morbakka > Morbakka virulenta. The sequence continues at coordinate 646,424 of RDPX01000361.1, read as the reverse complement.
TCCCTTAAAAATCGCCTCGCCTCCGGCTTATACACTTAGTTGGGTAATGTACTAAATAATACTTTAATTAAAGTACACCACCTTAATTCATCTTTATTTACTATTTTTATCAACACTGTAGTATGCTGTGATTACAGTTTTCATGTTGCAATCACGTGGTGGAGTGATCAAGTTAAACAGGAGATAAAAGCTCTCACCTCTGATTGTGGTAAGGTACCAGCTGGTTTTTCCTGCTTTTTTAATTTTTGGCAAAATTTGTTAATCGTTGGTTGTATACCATGCATTATAATGTCTTTACTTCCTGACAAACATTTTGCGGCCACATCTGTGGAGGTATACCTTGCTGGTTATTTCCTGACTTCCCAGACATGCATGATATATGCAGGCATTGATGCTGGCTTGTAATCTTGACTAGTTTTATTAACGTTGATCAATAGTATTTTATATAATATTTATTTCATCTTGGCGACGAATAACACTTTCGATTTGACATATTATCCTTCATGAAATTTAAGATTTAGAACATCACGTGATTTTACTGAAATTCTTATGTAGAATGTTAAATACATGGTCTGCTCATGCCTTTGGTAAGATAAAATAGTGTATTTACACAATTAAGCACCTGGCAAAACAAATGACCCCCTCTCAAATTACCCCCATGTGTGCTATACTTATCATAAACGTCGTGTCCACTCAGTTGTGCCCCATCCCACTCCTATTTCACCCCTCAATTTTTTAAAGTTTAAAACTAAACACGAATTATGAGTACTTTATTCCTAAATGACGCCGTTATTCTCTAAGTGAGTGCCCCCCAATTACGTTTTACCAGCTTTGAGGTCCATTTTCAAATAAGCACCTGAGGCGCTTAATCGAGGAAATAAATATGTTGTCACTTACCACGACATGTACACCAAGAGACGTATATTAGTTGCATAGAAACAGAGCATAGTAACATACTACCAGTTGCTGAAAGTTGATTAATCTTCGTTGGAAGTTGCAGACTTCGCAGTTTGTACACATTCAATCCTTAGATAGATTAATTAAACAAAGAAAAAACATTCATTATCAATGATAACTTATTATTATTATCTGTTTTAAAGCTTTCGCACAGGCTGTTCGTATTGCCGAGTATTTTCCTTTTGGGCGAGCCACAACTAGTGGCCAAGGGCCAAGAGGGTTCTTTCAAATGTCCATTACTTTTCTAATTATCCTCGCAGATCCCACTTATGCCTGGACGAGGAACTATTGATGCCATTTTTATCCTTAGACAAATGCAAGAGAAGTACCTTGGGAAGAACAAGAAGCTGTACTTTGCCTTTGTGGATTTGGAAAAAGCCTTTGACCGAGTGCCAAGAGAAGTTGTTTGGTGGGCTTTACGGAAACTAGGAGTAAGTGAATGGCTGATTAAGGTTGTTCAGGCAATGTACAGAAATGCTAAAAGTCGGGTAAGGGTCAACAGTTCCTATACTGAGAGTTTTGGTGTGGGTGTTGGAGTTCATCAGGGATCTGTAATAAGTCCACTGCTTTTTATTTGTGTTTTGGAAGCACTGTCAAGAGAGTTTCGAAAGGGTTGCCCAGAGGAATTGCTATATGCAGATGACCTGGTTCTCTCCTGTGAGACATTGGATGGTCTACTTGCTAAATTAGAGACTTGGAAGAAGGGTTTGGAAGGTAAAGGTTTGAGAGTGAACATGGGCAAGACAAAAGTGATGGTCAGTGGTTGCAATTTAGGAAAGCCATTGGAGAAAGGAAAGTTTCCCTGTTCAGTCTGTGGGAAGGGAGTTGGGAGCAACTCAATCTATTGTGGTACTTGCAAGCACTGGGTACATAAACGGTGCAGTGGAATAAAGGGCAAACT
>RDPX01000361.1:604896-642117 GCA_003991215.1 Morbakka virulenta | reverse complement strand
TTTGTTGTGTCTCCTGTTCTTTGCCTTCCTTCCTCTCTCTGTGTCTTTTTCTGTCTGTCTCTCTCTCTCTCTCTCTCTCTCTCTCTCTCTCTCTCTCTCTCTCTCTCTCTCTCTCTCTCTCTCTCTCTCTCTCTCTCTCTCTCTCTCTCTCTCTCTTACTCTCACTCTTCTGATCGTTCTCTTTTTTCTTTCCTACCCTTTATTTCGCTCCCTCTCTGTTTCCCCCTTCCTTTTACCCGTCTCCCTTACCCTCGCTTCCTCACCCCTCTCCCTTACCCTCTCTTCCTTACCCTCTCTCCCTTACCCTCTCTTCCTCTGGTGGAAACTACGGTTGCATTCCGATATGTAGAAGTTCACAGTATTAACATGAAGGTAGTGAAGAAGTAAACATTGTGTTTTTTCCATTTTCCAAAAAGATCTTAAAACGAAAACTGTGTAGCCCAAGTGTATGACGCTTAAGAAGGGAAGAAGGAAAAGCCAGTTTTAATATGAACTCCATTCTTGTGTTTGAATTTCATCTTCCACTGGAAGTTATCAAAGTATTTATGATTGTGGTAAAAAAAACCTAAAACTTGATTGTGTTTCTTGCAGTTTTTCCCACAAAGCAAATGTTCAAGAAAAGAAAGAAAACCTGCTTCTAGAATTGGAATTCAAGAAGATTATGAAGGAGCCACAAATGACGATGATTCTGTTATTACCGAAATTAAGATACCACCTTAACTTGGGTGGGTTGAGGTGGTATCTGACAGTGTTATGAGTGTAATAACTTAAGAAACAGCTAGGAAAATAATCACTGTAAGTCCAAGCATTTAACAATTGTTTACAAGAGAAAATCGCAACAATTTATTCTTTACAAAATAAACTACGAAAAATATAATCTGAACAGACTTGACGGAGTGAAAATATATCAAAGAAGAGTAAACTATTCAAAGTCTTTGTACACATACCTTAATCCTGACAGCGATTGCAAAAAATATGAAAAAAAAAGAAAAAATAAGAAATTATATTTAAAAAATATTTAAAAATATAAAAAAATATATTAAAAATTATAAAAAAAGATTTCCGTTCTACTAATGCCCAAAATATAAAGCCTTGGCCAAAACCCCAATTATGTGACAAGGACCAATTCTTGCTGTGTTTGTTTTGGCTCCGAATGGATATACTTACAAAGCATTAGTTGACATTGCTCCTTCTGATGCAATTACCTAAGTCAGTGAGCAATTTGATATCTCTTTATTTTATAAAGAAATTGTTAAAAGATATGGTATACGGAACAAAGATCTCTGGGATCACAATGACTCAGTAATGGCTATTCTTGCCTTTATCATCGAAAATGACTTAAAAGCATTGGGTGTTAAACTGAATATTTCCTCTTCTCTCCAAGGACTGGAACAACTTTGAAAAACTGAAGTTAAAGAAAGCCAGACAATTGCCTGTGTAAAAATTCTTGTGGAGAGGGAAATTTTACACATTAAAATGGTTCAACAATTACGAAACGAATTAATATTTTGCTTTTATAAATACATAAATTAGCTCTGGACATCTCCATGTTTGCTGTAGGACCTCACATTCAAAAGAATGCAAACATTCAACAAAATAAAGCGCTATCATATTTTATCACTCCCTCAAAATTGACAAAGCATAATTTTCGATTTTATATGACTGGTAGCATTCAAAACCTACCTTAACCACAGCTTGTGTCATTTATATAAAAAAATAAATAAACGAAAACAAACCTGAAGTTTATAAATTTGCCTCTACTATTTTGAAGAAGTGTGTGAATTAATGGATATTTTGAAGTGACAATATGTAACCTTTAGTATGCAGTATTTGTGTCTCAAAGTACTTATAATCTATTTGGGGAAAACTACCTGTTTTTGAATTTGTCAACAAATAATAAAAAATTTTTTCTCATTTTATGAAATGCAGTGCATTTTTTCAAAGTTTTCATAATGGCACTGCTGTCTGATCTTACACTTTTCAGACGTTGACTCTCAATCTCCTTTATTGTAAATACTGGCAACCATTCTAGTATTTTTTTTCTCAATCCACATCCTTAAAACAATCAACGTCTTGCTCCACAACAATTTTAAGCTTGTGTTCAATTTTTAAGCACAAATTTACACGTACATATAAATTTATGATGTTCCACTCGATTTTGCAAGCGCCTTCACACCCTCCTTTTGAGTGAAAAAGATGTTGCTTAAAACTGTCTCTTTCAGGACTCGTTTTTGTGTTGAGGTAAACGTTACGTCATCGAAGTCGGGATCTGTCTGTTGCGAAGAAGAGGGAGGAATATGTTTTATAAACAGTACCAATTTTTTAGCTTGCTTTCTCCGTCTATGCATACTAAATGCCCTCGATACAGGGTTTCCTGTGTAACTACCACTATGTTGTTGAGTAGCACACAGAGATGTGTTAAAACAAAGCATGATGAACAAAGAACGTTTATCGGACTTTCGTAAACGAACCTCGTTAGTGATAGGTTTTTGTATGCCTTTGAACGAAAAGAGAAGTACATATAGACAAATGCATTGACATACAGAAGGTGGGAGGATAAAAAGAGAGACCAGTTATGAGAGGACCGACCTAAAGTGGTGTTTAGTAGCATTTAGTATAAAACGAAAAGCAGGGTTTACTATAAACATATTTAAGTGGATCAATTGAAATGCTGTTGATAGGGGAAGCCAGTGACAACAGGTTATCTTATAAATATCTTAGAATATGGTAAAACAATTGTTCATTTTCAAGTCCAGTCATACAGCAATCCTTTTTTAGAATCTCATCAACCCAAACCAATGTTCGCCGAAAGATTACAGTACATTAATACATGCCCAATCTCTTCTTAATTTTGAAATATTTTTAATTTTAGTTGTTTCATGCCTTCAAAGCATGTCGGGAGTTCGGTGCACTGGCACAGGTACATGCCGAAAATGGTGACCTAATCGCAGAGGTAGGTGGTACTTTTTTTTGGTGGTGGGATCCGATCATATTGGTGAGCATTGTTTGCAGAGGGAATTTCAGCACGCGCTTTGCCGTAGGAACTGAGTGCTCCCTGGTGGGGTTCGGGGGCGATGCTCCTGAGAAATGGCTTTTCATAACTATCAAAGAAACATTCAATTACCCACATAAAGCCACCCACTGACATTGATACCCACACAAAATAAAGAAAATGCTTATATGAAACAAGATCGGTTGGTCGATACGTTAGTTGATTCTGAAGGGTAAACTTTCGAAACAATAAATACAACTTTTAACGATCTTCGGTTTTTATTGTCACAAACTGCGGGTATGTGTAAGCATGCTGAATGGGATGATCTACTTTGCTTTTATCAAATCATTTTTCTGAAAGTTCACCTTTTTAATAAGGTCAATAATCGCTTCATTCCATTTCATCCCACCTTCAGATAGTACGATTTTAAAGAAAAAACCTGCGAAAATTCGCTTATGTCAACAGGATACGTACATTTTGGCTCGCCATTTTCTAACTAAAAATACTTGTAAATAAGACGCCTGTTCCAATTATTCCCTACATGTATTCAACACGTCAAGAAGTTTAATTTGTGAAAACCACACGCTAAAGTTCTGATTACATTTTGCAAATGAAATGTTAACATTAATTTAGTTAGTATATTAAATTAATCATTAGCAGTACACTTTAAGATTTTGAAAAGACCAATTCGAAATCATGGATTTGAGTTGTTATTATAAGTGGCCTTTAATAAGGGTTTTAATATACCCAGAAGTTCTTTCATTCATGTTTAGAAACAGGTGTTCTCAAACTTGCTGCCAAAGAGCTGTCTTTAAATGCGGAAATCAATCAGTGCTTGATCGCAGATATATAGATGATGTCCATTGCATTTCAAAAAATATTAATAAAGTCGAGAGTTTTTTTGAGTATTTAAATAGCCTGCATCCGAAGAATAAGTTCACACATAATTCGTTGGGGTTTCTATACGTTTTGGATATTAACGATGATAGTGGTTTTGCAACTAATTTGTATCGTACGAAAACATTTACAGACCTATATTCTAAACTTAAAAACCTGTCACCGAATAAATATAAGGTTAACCTTGTCACAGTCTTGGTTTACCGAGCATTTCATATTTATTCATCAAAAGTACATTTTTACTGTCAACTGCGTAACATCAAACGATTTTTGCAACAGAACTGTTTCCCCAGAAATCTTAACAAACTTGCCAGAAGGCAATTTATACCCAATTTAAGAACGCCTATTGAACCAAAACTATCAACAGTTCGTTGCTTGCCTTATTTAGGCTATTACGGCCTCAGGGTTCAGAAGAAACTCCTAAGAAATTCATACGAAATGTGTATTCTCACGTTGATCTTAGCGTTGTTTTTTGACCAGCTCAACGCATCGAAAACTTTTTATATTTTTAAAGATCGCACCCATGCACAAATTTGTTTTTCTGTTGTTCACAAGTTCACGTAGAGTAACTGCTAGATTGCTTATTACGGCAGAACTTCACGCTGCATTATTGCTCGTTGCAATGAACATTAAAGCAAAAAGAAGGGAATATTTGTGAAGAGTGCAGCTTCATCCAATAAAGACCATATTAATGAAACTGGTCACGCCACGTCGTTTGAAGACTTTATTTTAGACAAAACCAACAACAATTGTGACATACTCTTACACACAAGCCTGCTAATTCTGAGGCCCCAACCGACACTTAATCAACAAAATTCTTCTATACCATTGTATCCTTTTCAAATTTCACTGAAATTTATTTAACTACTCAGTAAACCAAATGCCCTTTTCTTATTTAGAAATCGTACGATCGATACTTAATTATGCATTACTTGTGAGTAATTTGTAGTATAAAATGTACGTCTAACTTTACTTAGTTGAGAATGAGACAAGCTGTCTCGAAACGCCCTTAAAATCGTGGCCTTGTTAAATCAATGTCAATTTGTATGTATAACATAGGTTTGTCTCAATAATTGAAAGGTTGATTTACTCTAATTTGGCTTGGTCAGTGATCTTGTTTTCTTTTTTATTTAATAATGGCAAATTCCTCGACAACATAAAATGATTTTCATGTTCTTTTCGGCTATGAAACTAGGGTATTTAAATGGATGAACAGAGTTGTCGTTACTCAAATGGTGTTTTGTACACAAAATCTAAACTTTAAACTTTATAATGTTTGGGCGTCAGAATTTGGGCGCCCATAGCGGTAGACCAGTGTTAAAATACCACTGGGTACGTCACCGATTACTTATTTTGGTAGTAAATCTATATCTATATTCACTCAGTTGTTCTTTGATAAGAACGTGCAAGACGTAATTTAGTAAAATTGATAGCAATAGCAGTAGTAGTAATTGCAGTGGCAGTAATAGTAGTGGCAGTAATAGTACTAGTAGAAGTAGTAATAGTAGCAGTAGTAGTAGTAGTAGTAGTAGTAGTAGTGGTAGTGGTAGTAATAGCAAAAGTAATAGTAGTACCAGAAATAATTAGTAGTAGTGGTGGTGGTGGTGATGATGGTGGTGATGGTAGTAGTAGAAGAAGAAGCAGTAACAATAGTCGTATTAATAGTAGTGTTAGTATTCTCTTAAATAGAATTAGGTCTTCTTTACCAATTTTAGGTTGTTTTTTGATAATTTGTCAAAGTTAATTCATCTTTTCTGTTGTTTGCTTTAAATAGAAATCTAAAGAAATGATTGAAAAAGGCATAACTGGACCTGAAGGGCATGAATTGTGCCGCCCAGAACAGGTATCGCATTTTACTTATTTTGTTGTTGTGAGTGTCATCCAGTTTATTTTAGCTCATTAAAAATTTTGAAAAATGACCTAGTCAATTTTTATTTTCTTTTAGAAATAAGAAAACTAGTATCAGAAATTGTTGAACTAAGCTTCTTTGTTATGTTGGCTAAGTATTTTAATATTTATGTGAGAGTTAAAATACCTAGAAACCCAATGGATGGAACCCAATACTCGAGATCGAACATCTATCCATCCATCTATCCATCCATCCATGCACCCATCAATCCACCAATTCGTCCATGCGCCCATCCATCCATGCGCCCATCCATCCATGCGCCCACCCATCCATGCGCCCATCCATCCATGCGCCCATCCATCCATCCATCCATCCATCCGTGCATCCATCCGTGCATCCACCCATCCATCCGTGCATTCATCCGCACGTCCATCCATTCGTGCACCCATCCATTCGTGCATCCATCCATCCATGTATCCATCTATCCGTGTATCCATCTATCCGTGTATCCATCTATCCGTGCATGTATCTATCCATGCATCCATCCATCAATAATTTTTTTTGTTTAGACTGCAATTTGAGAGAGAGAGAGAGAGAGAGAGAGAGAGAGAGAGAGAGAGAGAGAGAGAGTGTGTGTGTGTGTGTGTGTGTTTGTGAGAGAGAGAGAGTGAGTTGGTTCTTTTAAAAATATTTTTGGTTATAAGTTTGCGTGGGACGTTAAAGCAAAAAAAACCTGTAAGAGCTGGATCAGCGTATTTTGTACAACTTCCCACTTGGTGAATGAGATTTTCAAGTTGTATGGGTTTTTTGGTTGATGCTAAAGGCCAACAAGGACAATTAAAACCTAAAATGATTTTTTCAGGGCCATTTACAGTTTTTATTGTCGTTATCCTAAAACGCCTTTTGCTAATATTCTTTTTTTTCTTTCTTATTCCACCCCGCCGATAAAAGAGATTAAATATGGCCTAGACAGAATAGAATTAATATAAGTATGCATTTGTCTGTCACGGAAAGTACGTATTTGCAGTGTTGATAAGTTTAAAAATTGACTGTACGGTTTATACCAATTAACTGTGGAAAATTTTATTTGTACAGGTAGAAGGAGAAGCAACGTACCGGGCTATTGTTTTGGCAGACCAGGTATAATATAATAAAAGATATTTGCTGCCCTTCTTATCCCTTTTCTTTATAAACAAGCGATTAATTAATTTTTATTATTAGTTGATGTAGTTATACAAACGATGGGGACTGCTTTTCTTTTCCTGATGTTTAAAATCTTATCTGAATCCTATAGACCATGGAGTGTGGATATTTTGAAGGAAAATAAAAAGTAGATTTTTTCTTAAAAACGCTCTATTGTTATCTTAAATTGAGTAATTCGGGGGTCATTTTGTGCCCCATTTTCTATATATTTTTTCAAGTCTGAAGATTACAGCCCTACCCAATCCTCACAACTCCTAATATTGGTATTAATGCAACAGTCAGCCATTTTTATGGTGAAATAAATTTAGTGTATCCAGGATCGGGGGGGGTGTCACGAATTTAGAACCCCTTGTGTTGTAAGGTGATGATCTAAATTTGCCTACTACTTGTTAAAATTGGAATAAAGTCAACACTGCTCATATTAATAGATTTCCTGAACAATGCTACAAATCAAAACTCATTTTGGTTTTGGTGTGTTCTTTGTAATTATTTGGAGAACTTCCGAAATATGTCCACTTTAAAGAAATATAACAACTGGTCACCTTTCCATGACTGTTTTTTGAAGGATTTGGTAATATGGTCAAGAGGAACACATTAAATACAGGACATTTATTGTGCCATGATTTCTAGACATCTTCGTCGGGCAACTAAAGTAATTAGGTTGCGCTTGTAGAAGTTGCACAGTTGAGGTAAGAGGCACAGTTGAGGTGGTATAGGCATGCAGAAAGGAGATATAACGAGTGTGTGGGGAAAATATATGAGAATGAAACTGCCAGGACGAAGGAAAAGGTGAAGACCGAAGCGCAGGTGGACCAAAAACATCAAGGATGATATGACAGCAAAAGGCCTGACAAGTGATGAGGCACAGGACCAAGTAAGATGGAGAAGGTACATTCGCTACGACGACCCCTTGATGGGACAAGTCGAACGAGGGAGAAGAAAGTTTTATACTTCATCAGTGAGGACCTACGTGGTTACAGGGTTTGAGTTGTTTAAAGGAGTAATGCCATGCCTATTTTGTGATTGTGGCATTTCTTTCTTTATTGCCAGAAGCCATATATCTGGAAAAATGTAAGAGGAGGATGTGATCGCTGTGTTCTAAAGTATGGATTTTTTTCTTATTGTTTTTTTTTTTTGTGCTAGATGTGTTGATTTTCCCAGTTAAACAAGTGATATTGTATCCAGCAGGTTTTACCGTTCTAAGGTCGTATGGGTTTGAAATAATACTACTTGTTCTTCCAGACAGAGTAGTGATGACACTTTTATAAGCTGAGATTTGACGATGTGATGTATTATTGAGGTACTGGTCTGTATGAGTTGATTTCCTGTAGATGGTAAGAGAAATGGTGCAATCTCGTTACCAGGACATTAAGGAATGGTAGCTATCATTGTTCTTTTTTCTCCATGGTGAATATGATATTTGAATGTAGACTGTTGAGCTGATAAAAGACACCTTGTAATTAATCTTCTTTGGTAATTGCAAGGACATCGTAAGTGTATCTTTTCCAAACATTTGATTCATGGACTGCCATTGATGGTGTTGTGGCTTCCAATACTTCCATGAATTTTTCAGCAATCACAGAGGAGGTAGAAACCTCCATTGGTACATTGTACAGTATAAGTGTAATTGTTGAAGAAGAAGCATATGCGGGTATGAAGTGCTCCTAGTAGTCTCAGGATATCTTAAAAGGTTCAGTGCAATTCATGATGGCAATGAATTATCATGATCAAGCAGCCCCGCAACAGTACGTAAGGTGTTATCGATAAGCAGTCTGTACAGTGACGTGTACAGTGACGTAGTACCAACGAAAACGATAATTTTATCTTCCCGGATTCTTTGTTGTGTGATGTAGGGTACAGAATGAGTACTTTTGTTGCAGTGTTGTGGCTTCATCTTTGTGTATGGATGTAGGAGATCAGCTGTATGTGTAAGTGAATAAAGCTGACCCCAAGAGGAAGCTACGGTTGGACGTATCGATGCACAGGATTCTTGTACTTTTGGTAAACCACAGAACCTTGGAGGTTTTTCAAGAATTTTTTTACCGGTAGAATTACAGCGAAAATGAATAATCCTATTTAGAATTGATCTGAGCTATGTTGTTTTGCAACTGTAATTTTTTATTGATGACACCTATTTACTATTTTAGGCCAGTTGTCCAATTTACATTGTGCATGTGATGAGCAAATCTGCCGCCAATGTTATCATAGACTGCCGGCGGCGAGGTTTTATTGTTTTTGGAGAGCCAATTGCCGCAAGTCTTGGGACCGATGGTACAAACTACAGACATAAATGTTGGAGACATGCTGCAGGTAAAGTTTTTCTATTTTGTGTGTGCCTACAAGTTTTATTGAGTTATGAATCTGAATAATAGTTTAAACAGCTTACAGTTTGCAAGTAATCATTTGTAAAAAAGGTGACCTTTGTCGCACATGATCGCTGTTTTTACACCACCATTCTCCGTCGTATTGTAAAATAATTACATAAAATAGAAAGAATTGATTGGTTGGATACATTCCAAGTTTTGTACATATACTGTGCACTTTATTGGGCTGGAGCTCCTTTCTCCCCTTCCTTTCTTGGCATCCTTTCACGGCAACCTTTCAGGACATCCTTTCTCGGCACCCTCAGTCCTATTCAACGCCTTATTAAATACATCGTCTGACGGTCTCTGGGTGCACAACTCTACACCATTTCTTATCGTTGGGATATTAGATATCTTTCTTTATTATGAAGGTACGTCTATGAGCATTGTATTGACGGGTTTTCTTCGCTTGGTACTTCCTTGAAAAGTACTCTACACGTTATGCCACAAGTGCTCATGTTAATATTGTCTTCAAAACAGTTTGCAGAAAATCCTGCTTTTCCACTAGGTTCTTTTTGCTTACATCAAAACTTTGGATCTCTCTTTCGTCCTCTTTCAGGTTAATTTGATCATCTTAAATTTTAATCCCTTCCTAACCTTTTTCTTCTTTTACTGCATTAGTTAACTTCTCCCTTGCCCTCGCAACTCTTGGTACTGATTAATGGTCACTTGTAGCCATGCAGAAGTGAACAAGAGTAAATTTTTTTTTGAAACCAACTTGGGTGAGCAATTTATGAAGAACTTCGAAGGGAATTAATTCATCTGTCATACCGTGTGATATTTTGTGTTGTTTATGCTAGTATCGACAACATGAAGGACAAATTATTTAAGGGCTAGGACCTAGAGTAGGTAGAATAAAGATGACATGCGCGTCCGAACAGTATACTATTGACCTGCAAGATCAAACTTTGCCAACTGAAAAAACATTCAAGTACCTCCAATCAATATCCAATGCAGAAGGAGGAAAAGAGAAAGAACAGGGTGAAGACTGCCTGTTCTAAATAGAAAGACCATCCTAATCAAGGCGAGTGAAGGGAGCCAAGTGTATTGTATAGTGCATTGACTTAAAAATGACGCTAGATAGTGTAGTTCCAAGAAAAGCATTTTTTTCTTCAGTTTGAAAATCGCTATTAGCATTGCGTCCATTTTGACTGGACCGTGACGTCAAAACGAAAAAACTCACATAACTCAAGCGGGGTTTTTTATCCTTATTGAAAAACAAAGAGAGGATCGAAAAATTCGGCTTCTTTTTGTGATTAACTGTCTAAAGCTATTTTAGAACCTGGTCAGATTCTCATATGGGACGGTGTTAGTTAAATGACCAAACAGGGCTCATTCTTATAGTGCTTGTACGTGTGATGATGTCAATCCCGAAGAAATATGCCCGTATTAAATGTTCTCAGATATTTTTAAGCCCCGTCTACCCAATGGGTCTCTTTCAAGCATTAACAGCAGGGTTGCCTTTCCTTGACGTATTGAATTCATCCAACGCTTATGGAATCCTCATAAATAGCATTCTCGCAGGAAAGCCACCAGTATAAGACCGGCAGACATGCCCGTGCCTCTCTCCTTTGACCAAGTGCTCAAAGGACTGATGTTTTTGTGGACACTGCAGGGGACAGTAGTGATTTTTTTTTCTTGTACAAACATGTATTATATGTGGGTTTATACTTCGAGCGGTTTATTTGGTTTCAAAAGGAACTTAAACAACTCTTAAATATGGTAGAGTTTTTTGTTTGCCCTTTTGGTGACTTAATTGTAACAGCAGTTGCATTCTAACCAAGGGTTTCCCTTTGTGATTCCCTAAGAAGACAAAGAGCTTTTGAACTTTAAAAAATGAATGGTTGTGACATGAAGAGCACCGAGTCAAAAAAATTCCTCACTGCCATGACAGAAGTCCCTCCGAAGGGCATTTTTTTAAGCACCGTTCTTATTGAAATGTCATTAAAAGCTAGTGACGAAATATGATGTTTACAGTTTTATAACTCTGGACATTCATTTTTGTTGGTCACCTGAAACTCCCAGCTTGTGTTCATATATAAATATAATATATATAATATAATATATGTATATTAGATATGAGATATTGGTATTAGAGTACTGATGCTCGAAGAAGTTTGTCACATATGTTTTTATTGAGTGACAAATTGTTCTGGTTGTTGACTGTAATGCTTACAGTAATTGTAAATCGATAAATTAGAATGATTGTACTCTTTTGAGTTTTGAGTACAGTTTTAGTGATCCTAAACTTAGATAGACTTGCATTTCATGACTGTCATGTAAACTGTTTCAAAATCAAGTTTGCAGATTGTAAAACTGTGCATTCGTTGGAGCCTTCTCTCACCCCTCTGCTTAAAAATGTAGAAACCTTGAGGAATTCAGTAATATCGACAATAGGTTTTCTAAAGTGATCAATTATGAATTTATGCTTTTCACTCTTTCTTGTGCGTTTTAGGCATCTTTAAAAAATGTGAATAAGAGGTTTTAATTTATCTTTGGGTAACTGAAATTCTATTCCTGTGAAGTTAAAATCGTTGTAGTTTGCTTTCTTATTACCAAGAATCCACCGCAAGCAAATTAGAGTATACCTATAAAGCTCCTAAGATAGTGTTTGTGTAAATTTTCCCTTCCACAGACGACGGATACACCTGCCAGTTCAAAATTAAGGTTTGAACTTCATATATTTGGTAAAAAAAATGAGTTGTTTTCATTATTGCATTAGTGTCACAACAGAGCGATTTTCGTTTTCACTTCCAAACATTTTCAGGATCCTTATTTTGAGACTACTTCATTTCATTTTATTGGAGAAAAACGTAAGCATTTGGTATTTATAACCATAAGAAAGTTGGATTTTTATTAATTGGATTTTGATTAAAAAGGTCTTATTTCTTATTGTTTTGACTCCATTCTAACATAAACAATCGTTGCTTTAACCAAAGTTCAGACATTTGACAATTTATTAAACCGCTATTTCTATGGTTAACTGGTGGTGAAGTTTCTAAATCAGTTTCTGTTGCAATGCCCAACGGGTTTTGAAATTTCTACAAAAGTTAACTTTAACGGTAAGATGATGTTAAGTATAGAAATATTTTCCACGACTCACAAAAACATGTTATTTTGGTCAAAAGCCTTTTTATGGGGACACACTTAGAGCCAGCTGTCAGAATAAAGAGATATTAAGAATTAAGAGGAGCCGTGGCTTAATGGTTAGTGCAACTACACAGTAACCAAGAGTTCCGGTTTCGATTCCCTAAGCTGTCGAGGAGACTTTGGAACTTTGCAAAGAAAAAAAGCCATAGGTTGGCGTCAGGAAGAGGGCATCCGGCCAAGAAATTCCTCACTGCCAAATCAAAGTCCCACTGAAGGGCACCGTCTGAGCCCCAATTGCTGGGGAATAATGACGTTAAAACTAAAAAAAAAAAAAAAAGAATTGAATTTTTAACCATCTTTTTACCAATCACTGTTTACCAATAAATATTGTGCTAAATCCGATTTATAGTTAGCAATCCGAAAATGATTTTCGCTATCGTTTTATTATGATTAATGTGAAAGTAATATAGGGAAAAAAGGATCTTAAAATTATCAAGAAAGATAAGTGGATCAAATTTGAAACAATGTTGTCCTAACGTATATTTGCTGCAATTACAATTCCCAACCCACCCCTAAATATCCCTTTCAAAATTTTTCTCAGTTTTGTNAAAAAAAGAATTGAATTTTTAACCATCTTTTTACCAATCACTGTTTACCAATAAATATTGTGCTAAATCCGATTTATAGTTAGCAATCCGAAAATGATTTTCGCTATCGTTTTATTATGATTAATGTGAAAGTAATATAGGGAAAAAAGGATCTTAAAATTATCAAGAAAGATAAGTGGATCAAATTTGAAACAATGTTGTCCTAACGTATATTTGCTGCAATTACAATTCCCAACCCACCCCTAAATATCCCTTTCAAAATTTTTCTCAGTTTTGTTGTTGTTTGGGACCAGACGTTCCGGCCATGAAGGAAAGTCATTCTTCTGTAAATATATTCGGCCTGTAATCAAAGGTTTGGATGAAATGTGAAACTATAAAGATTTACAGAAAGAATACCACAGTGAAGATTAGGTAGAAAAAATAACCTGAGCAAGAATCTAATGCCAATAGGTTATTAGAACAGGTGGCCATAAAAATCAGTTCCTCCTAACTCATATCTTTTATTTCTTTTGTAACTAATTATATGTTCGAAATAAAGTAAATGTGTCTAAGAAAATTTACACCCAATGGCCTAACGTTTCAAATGTCACACCTGTTCAGATGTTCATTATTTTCCCAGACACATCTTGACGAATTTTCACTCGCTTAACTTTTAGCCACTGATTTCCAAACTTGTACAATATTTATTTGTAAATTAATTGCCTTTCTTCATTATTTTAATTGTATTATACTTATTTTTTTATTTTTAAACACAGGACTTATCTGAAAAACAGTTATGTAAACTGATATAATGCACCTGCTGAAATATTATCAAATAATAATAATAATAATAATAATAATAATAAGAAGAAGAAGAAGAAGAAGAGTTGGTTTTTATTTTTATTTATTTTATTTAATTTTCTGCTATTTTTAACCGTAGGATTTGTGATGGGACCTCCATTAAGACCAGATGCTACCACCCCTGGTTATCTTATGGATCTTCTAGCAAAGTAAGGCAAAGCAATTATACTGTGACGGTTTTTGCTCATTTTTACTGTTTTTATATAATGCTGGCATATATCGAAAACTCTTTTTTTACTATGGTATTTGGATTATTACGCATCCTCTTAAGGCCTAATGTTGCCCATTTTTCACTTGATGATTTCATCATTCACGCTACTCACCATTTAACTTTTCCTGTCATTTATTTTACTATTTCAACTATTATTACTATTAGTTTTAGTATTTATATTACTATTGCTATTACTATTACTATTATTATTACTATTACTATTACTATTACATTAGAGCTAATAAGTGTAATTATTATTACCATTATTCATTATTTATTATTATAAGATATATTTATATTAAAAAATAAACTGGACTCGTTGTGTTATGTCCATTCGGGCTGCTCTTAAACTTTCCGTGATTGGCTTTTAAAGCTATTTGAAAAAGCGCAAAAATTACTAGAATATTATTTCACATTATTAAGTAAAAAAACCAGATAATAAGATAATGATAGTGGTCATGGAAGCGTGAGACAGAGTGGGGCCATGCATATGAGAGTGTTGGCCATTGATTACCAGGGTACTTTGAGTGACATTATCCACATTTAATTTTATTCATTTGAGTTCATTTGAATTCCTTTCAAATTCAGCTGAGTTCGTTTGGGCTTTATTTAACTCTGTTTATCTCTTATTTTAGCTTCTCTTGTTTACCAGATTTTCGCTTTCTCTTCACTGTGTGACATTTTCGGCGATGGTTAATCGCTAGAAAAATAAGCTTAACGACACTACAAGACAGATAATAGCTCAATTAATTCATCAATGACCACAGAGAAGCAAAACAGTAACGGTTAATTGTTATTGAATTTTTCATTGCAGTGGTGAATTGCAGTGCACTGGTACGGACAACTGTACTTTCAGCGCCAATCAAAAAGCTTTGGGAAAGGATGATTTTAGAAAGATTCCGAATGGAGTTAATGGTAAAAAATAACATTTTCATATGTTTGGTTTCCATGACACTTAATGTATTATTGTGTCTGATTTATTCAGGCAAGTCAGTCGTTGCGTCAGATTTATTAAATTTTTTGTCTTCGCTACAGTTGATCTTAAAGTTTGTGTGTGAGTTTCCGAATATCCACTGCGCATGGAAAAGAAACAAGCTACATTAAGAGCATCGTGGTGAAAAAGGAAAATTGAAATCTCAAAATTTGTTGTTGAAACCAAATTGAAATGTAATTTTTGCGATCATATATTTTAACTGGTCAGCTAATGAGTGTACACAGAAAATACAAGCATGGCGTCGGCCAGGAAGACACCGCAAATTTCACTTCCATATAGAAAATCACCTTTTCCGCAAGATAGCAAAAAATCGTAAAGTCCATCTTAAAAAACGCATCTCTTCTTACAGCCAGCAAGACACCGCAGATTGACAAATATGCAGTAAGAATCAATGATGACAGCGAATCGAAACTTAATTGTTGGAGAATTTCCTTAATGTTAAAATTCAAACCTGAAGTAAGCAGTGCCAAGGAAAACGGTCTACAGTATATTTTAGTGGAGTACAGTATTGTATTATCTGTAATAATTTGTCACATCGAATTTTATGTAAGTGTATTGCAGTGTAGTGTTGTTTTGTGTTGTGTAATTTTATGAGAATATCCAATTGGTCAACAATATTTTATGTTGGAACATTATATTAACAAATTAATATGAAATGTCATCAGCAACAGTGTTCTACGACATTAAAACGTAGGAGCTATCATATAATCAGATATACGAGTAAGAAAAACTCTGACTTTACTGTAAAGTTAGAGTTTTTCTTACGCGTATATCTGATTATATGTTAGACATCAGTGGTCATTGTGTAAACCATAGGGCACCAAACTCAGTGTGTCACATAACTGAAAAAAATAACAAGAGCGGGCCACATAACCATTTCGTTCAGTACAATACTGTTAAAACAGTGAATATAAAAAAAACATATTTATTTACCTTAAACAAATAAGTTGACTTAAGCAATAATATAGTTATATCATGTCCAATGTGGACATATTCTAATCTCACAAACTTACCATTTCAACAAATCAGATTTGTAAACCGTGCGTTTTGCTTTTAGAAATGCGTTTCTAAAGAATTCTCTAACGAATTGCTTTTAAATTACTGCAACTAGCCATTTTCATACTAACCAGCCAGCCTCTTTCGATGTCCTGACTTCACATACTTTATTTCTGAAGATGTTTTTAGCTTTCACTTGCGATGTTTGGCTTCCATACATCATATACACGACAAACTAACTGCAAATAGTTCATGACATTAAGTTACATTATTAGGTTAGTTTTTTGGTTAAGTAATTTTTCCCAACGTATTTGGAATTTATCATCTGAGTCGTATTTTATGAATATTTAAGATGATAATTGATCAAAATATTAATTTATTAGGTATCTTAAACCTTGAAAGAGTTTTTGAAACGATATGATTGACTAGTAAACTGTTATGGGCTATTTCGCAAACGTGTATATATATAGTTCATCAACGTTGATAAATTTGTTTAATCATTGGGTCCTTTTTGCAAAAATGCGAGGACTGCAGCTGAAAAGTTAATAAGCAAATTTTGTATTTAAAATGGTATTAATTTAATTAAAAGCTTGATTAAATTAATCAAGTGGTTTTTGAGTTTATAGCTATTAATTTTTTTAATTTTTTTTTGGTTTTTAAGGCCATTTTCCCCCAGCAATTGGGACTTTTGATTTGGCTGTGAGGAATTTCTTGGCCGGATGCCCTTTCTGACGCCAACCAATGGCTTTTTCTTTTGTAAAGTTCCAAATTCTCGTCGCCAGCTCGTGGAATCGAACCCGGAACCTCTTGGTTACTGTGCAACTGCACTAACCATTTAGCCACGGCTCATCGTTTTTTTGTTTTGTCCAGCCATAACATACTTTCTCTCTCTCTCTCTCTCTCTCTCTCTCTCTCTCTCTCTCTCTCTCTCTCTCTCACAGTGGTCACACTGCATGTGTTAAGCACTTAAGTAATAACACAGAACCACTAAGGGTATGGAGCTGTGAAAAGAAAAAGAATGAGAAATATAAGTGACGACAAGAGATAAGAGCTGGGGCAAAGGAAAAGTCGACGAGGGAAAACTCGGAAAAAGCGTAATTGCTACCTGAAGCAAGAACTGCAACTGATAATGTCAACACTTTTTAAACACTTTAAGGGTGTTTGAGGGTTCGCTTTGGGGGATCCTTAAACCCGTGCTTTTCACTAATGGTGCTAAAGAAAGAAAGCTAATGTGTGGTACTTTGCTGCAACTGGACACTATTTGGTGACGCCAGGTGTAGACAATCCACTTACGATATGATTTCCAATGTGACTCCCAACTTTGTCTTTGTGTTTTGCGTCAACAAAGCACTTTTCTGACAGCGAATCTATGCAAAATATTCCTGTCTTTTCTTTGGCCTAACAAGTTATTAAATTCTACAAGCGGATGGTAACAAAAATTTCCCCATTAATATTAACATTTTCTGACATGAAAAGTATTTATTAAGTCAGATAGCCCATAATCACTTTTTTCAAATTGCAAGAATTATATTCTATGGTTTGCACAGCGAAATTTGTCAAAAATAAGAGTTGAATGTTATTAAGCATAGTTAATGATTGGGGCGCATGAAATTTATTTCCTCAGTCAGAAAGTAATTTTGATTTGCATTCAGGAAAGAGTGATGCTGTGAGGTCGTTTAATTTTTCATTTTGCAGGAGTTGAGGATCGAATGTCCGTGATATGGGAAAAAGGCGTTGTGAGTAAACCCTTTCCTATTCATGATTACGTAATTTAATTACATTATTTGACATTCTTACCACTTGATTATGTTTTATATATATATAAATATATATACATATACATAAGGTAAAACACGAAAAATAAGAACTGTGATTGCAACTATTAGTTTCACTATATTTCGATCAGGCAATATATATATATATAATTCTTTTTGTTCACTTCACAGCTCCCCAGTAACAATTGTCTTTTATAAATTTTTGTTGCATGGCAATAAATTGTCACTTAGCAACTTGTTTGCAGTCTTATCACGTATACGTTTTTTGCTTGTCAGTTTCTTGATAAAGTCTGTTGTAGACAGACTCAAGTAAATGTTGGCATACTTTCTTTAGTCATTTCCTGTGTCAAATATTATTGTTATTAGCTGAAGGAGTTTGTCAGTGTTGGTTTGGCATATTTCCTGTGTCGAATATATATATATATATATATATATGAGTCACAGACAAATTTTTTATATATATTTATATGTATAACATATTTAGTTCCTTGGTTTCTTGATCAACCGTTAAAGCGTTAAATCCTCAAATTTACAAAATATGAATCGATGAAAAAGGTATGAACGATTCTTACCTGATCTTTTCTTACCCCGTTCTCTATTGTATTTTTTATTATTGTCCTTTTATCCCCTTTTCACATACATTCCTTTTCTTGCGAAATTCCCTATCTTTGATATTTTTCATTTATTTCTCTATATTCTATCTTCTCATCTATTATTTTACCTTCACAGCTCTAATTTTCCATTTCTTTTCAGATCATAATATCTTTTTATTACCTTTTTAAATACTATTTGTTTTCTTAGAATTTTCTTAGTCTACACTTTTCTTCTCCGTTCTTTTTTTTGTTTGTTTTGCAGTGTTTTATTATCCTATCTTTTATTTTGTTTTGTTATCTCATCTTGATCTACCATACCAAACATTCACTTATTTTTCAAGTTCCTTGAACGTCGCTTTTTGTTTTTCTCCAGGTAATCCCAACTATTGCCTTCGGCGGCCATTTGTCATATATTACTGTAAGGTCTACTTCGAACGTTGTATTTAAGACTCCCGCTGCCAAATACTATGAATGGATTTGGTTGGTGACGCGCCAAACCTCTTCGGAGGAATGTCTAAATAAAAATCCAATAAATATTGGATTTTAGCGCAATGTCGACAAACGACGGAAGGCGTATTTGATGGTATATGCTACCAAATTTTATCAGAAACTTATTTCGCTGTAGAACCGCACATTTACCCACCGACGTCGTCACTCGTGTATTACTAAATCTATACACGGGGGGGTAAATCTTTTTTGAATGATGACTTGGAGCGAATTCTGCTGCCCGAACGTGCGTTCCATAGCAACATTGACTGCCTGTTTCTTCTTTTATCTTTCAATGTTCTGTAGAGCTGATTGGGTTAGTCATTTAAAAAGCTTTCTCCAATTCTGTGAGAGGCTGTTTTAAAATTTACTAACAACTATATATTCTTTGAAATTTGTACAGATACGTAAGCAAATTAAAAATATGGCCAAAAAGAAACAGAAAGTAGGGAAACTGTTTTGAATCATTGCTTAAAGATATGGGAATCACTTGGAGAGAGTGAAAAATTAAATATGATGTCATGTTGAAGCAGGATTTTAAAGGGTTTATAGAAAGACGCAAAAGCGTTTCTTGGTCAGACCAACACAAAATCGCCCACAGCAGCAACTGCAACAACGTTACGGAGTAACAGAAGTAGGGTTGATATGATAGATTGTGGGCGTAAAACTTAGCTTTATATGTATGTATATGTATGTATGTATGTATGTATGTATGTATGTATGATATATACCTGAACTATTCGAAGCATTTGAAACATTGCAGATCCCTAACATTGCTGCAAGTGCTCAGATTTCAGCACTTTTGGGCACCGCATCAATTTTGCGCCGTGTTTTTCGCCTCTGAGGTCCTGGTCCAGACTTGAGACATACTTATCCTAGGTTATCTAGTGACGCAGTAGCGTTAAAAGTATATATATATTCGAATAATGAATGTAATTCATTAGTTGTTTTAATTTAGAAATGCCGCAAGATGTCATATATTTAAACTAGAAATCATCGGTTTACATATATGTACATAAAACAAAAAATGGCAGGGACAGATAAGTCCCCATGAACAGGTATATAGGAGACACAGCCTTGTACACAGAGGGAGGCATACAGGTATAGGAAAGGTACAGAGAATTACCAGCAGAACAGATTAAGAGATAAAAAGACAGAAAATAGGTGGGGATTAGACACATTTATATTATATTGAAATTCGGTAGAAGGGTGTTTGAATCCCTACATATTTTGTTATCACAACGGGGTGGATGGCAGCAATAGAACAAAGATTGTAGAAAACTAAGTCACACTGTGCATAAATTGATGTTTTTTCTTTTCCAAGCCCTCTGTATGAATAAACCATGGAAAGGGAGAATGATATATTTAACTCTTGTTTATTGTTTCTTACAGCATTCAGGCAAAATGGACCCATGCCGTTTTGTATCTGTCACAAGTACAACAGCAGCCAAGATATTTAATATTTACCCAAAGAAGGTAAGCAGTATCTGTATTCAATTCATATTTTGTCAATTCATTTCAAGGACAGTACAGTCGTTTAGCCCATACTACATGCTGTTGTCTTGCTTGTGAAAGCCCTTATCACTTATATCAGAGAGCCATGTTGGTCTTTGCTGACGCCATACAATTTCATATTGGCCAGGAACAATAGGTGGTTGACAGGCTTCTTGTTCTTTCCAAATCTGAATCCAGCTGTCATCTTTCGTACTACTTTGGTCAGTAGTAGCATGATTAGAAAAAACAGCAATGGGGATAAGGAGTATTCTTGGAAAGTTTCTCCTCTTGTGTTCACTTATCGAGGTCTGTTCCTTCAGCTGTCAATAGTGCTTTCCAGTTTTTCATGTGATTGCCAGTTGCAATAATCATCTTCTCCCCCCCCCCCCAAAAATAAACCCATCTGCATACCTTTTAGTATCCATGAATGTGCCACCACTTTCTTGTAGCTTATTCAAGTCATTGACAAGCTACTCAACCTTCTGGCAATTCTTAAAAATTGCTTTGACTGCAATATCTTGACCTTTCGCTCTTCGTGATCCCAGTTTGCAGTCCTATTGACTGTTCGCAAGCAGTTCATTCCACACCAGTTGCTGGCACAGCTTCTTTTCCATGATTCCGGTCAGTATCTTCCACATTATGAGCAGACAGGTGATATGACCGCTGTTAATAGCTTGGGTGCTCGTTGTTGGGTGGTGTTCTTCTATATACTTCTATTCTTTGGCGATCCACCAAGTCACATTTATTTAGTGCATACTGCCTTAGTAGGTCATAACCAGTGCGCAAAGATCCTTTCGGATCATTCTTATTTTGAATTGTATTTTTTTAGTATTTTTCGCAGTACACTGTCTTTTCCTGATTGTGTTGGCTTCTGTAATAGTGCTGGATTCAGTGTGGTGTCTAGTTTTTCTAACCATTTACCCAGTTTCTTTATTACACTACCGAGTGCACTCACAGTCATAGGTACAACTCACAGTTCTCCTATTCCAAATCTGACCTATTTCGCCCTTCAAACCTTAATTTTTCTTCACTTTCTCTTTTATCATGTCATTAATTCTACTATCGCCTGGTACAGCAATGTCAGTTGTAATGCATTAGCTTTTATCTTTACGCACAACAACTATGGCACGCCTCCTTGCCTCAATGAAATGGTCACATTAAATATTCATATCCCATAGCAGCTTTACCTCGTCAATTTCCAGTACACCTCAGGGTAATGCACATACCACTTTTCTGACCTTTCTCCTTCATAATATTTGCATACATTTTATTGCCCCGCCACATTGCCATGTCTTCATTTGTATTCTCTTTTTTTTTGCCATCCTTTAGAAATTACTCATAATAAAATGTAAGGTTTTGCGTTTCTCTTCACGCTACAAAGTTGTGACTCTGGTGATTTGTCAATATTATGTTTGAAATAGTTTGTTCGGAAAACCTGTTCTTGTGCTGCACAGAAAAGTGACTGCTTGTTTCGGTAGATCACGTTTTCTCACCCATTTGCATGTCTTTTTAGTACCTGTTGTTTCCGGCATCCATCCAACATGACTTACTTGACTTAAGCCTGTTCACTCCGCCATGGAGCAGAAGCCGCTAACAATCTTCCTCCATCTACGTCTGCCCTGGGCTGCAGTCATGATGGTGTGCCAACTATGTCCGCTGTCTTTTATCTCCTGTTCCAGACTTCTACGCCAGGTGGCTCTAGGTCTTCCTCTTTTCCGTCTGCCTTGAGGGTTCCATCGCAAGGCTGCCGAGTAATGTTGCCGTCGTCTTTCCATCCAACATACTGATTATATTTTCTTTTTAACCTTCTTTCTTTGTTTTTTTGTTGGAATTTTGGGGGGGGGGTTCATATGTCCGTATCCTTTCCTTTTAAACTTATCCTTACTGCCTTACTGGTAACATTTTTGTGTAAATTACTTCAGCAAGTCTAAAACCTCGAATTTATGACTTGAAGTAATTCCTTACATTCCAGCCCAATTCACTTCCATCAGCTCCAAATTCTAGGTCTATTTCAAGTTCCGAAGCGAAGTTTGTTGGTTCTTTAACAATAGAGCGTAACCCCTTCCTTTCATGATGTCTGTACACTAATTTTGAAATCGAGTCATCTGCAAGACTCAAAGGCTAGACCTCTACTTCCTTCCTTTCTGGGTACGTACAAGCGATCGATATCAGCATTTGGATGGTGCATATTATACGTTGTTAGCATTTTACGTATTTTGGTGTCTAGTTGTTTTTTTCTCACTAAGATACCAGTTAATGGTATTACTAAGTAATGACAGAAACAGGTAATGTATAACTGTAACCCTGTTTTTCAAGCTCTTTCTTCAGTTTCTCTTTCATATCTGCATGTTGAATCCTCTTAGGTTCATTTACGCCAAGATATTTGTACACTTCTTCCTGTTCCAGTTCCTTGATTACAGTTTCCTTATTGAGCTGAACATTCACAGATTTATTGAGTCTACCTTTTATGAAAGTAGCTTTTGCACATTTACGGTGACAAAATTCCATACCAATGTCATCACTGAACCATTTTACAATTTTCAAAAGCCCTTCAAGTTCACTACCATTTTTTCCGTAAAGCTTTAGATCATCCATGTAAAATAAGTGGAAGATCTTATCATTACCAATCTTATATCCATATTGTAAAGACTAATGACAGTGGAATGAGTGAAGCACAAAGAGGGGAGAGAGCGAATCACCTTGAAAGATTGCTCGTTTAATATGGAGACCATTGCACATAATCATACCTTTTTCATAAAATAGGTGCAGCCTTGTTTTCCACTGAGTCATATTAAACTTCAAAAAATCAATAATAATCAAGGTGCGATCACAGAATACAATTGTGTGGAATATCAAACGCCTTTTTATAGTCGATCCCAGGCACAACTCATGTTTGGTTTTCCGGTATTACAATTTTCAATCATCATTTTTTATTAATAATTGATCTTTACAGCCGTATGATCCTCTTCTGCACCTTTTTGTTCTAAGGGCAATAATTTTTTTTCTTCCAGATGTTTGTAGGTTCTGTCAGTAAGTACTGGTGAGTAATTTGTATGTTGTGGAAAGACATGTTATTGGCCTATAGTTTTTTGGGATCCTCAGTCTCACTACCTTTAGCAAGTAGATACGTTGTGCCTTCACATAACCAGCTGGCTGTTGGTTCTGGTTGCTGCATCAATTTATCGAGAAGTTTAACAAAGGTGTGATGCATTGACACCAAAGCGTTTAACCAGAAATTCGGTGCTTTGTCTAAACCTGGTGATTTCCATTTTTGTGCTTTTGTAAGGACTGACTTCAACAGTTATACTCTCCCATTCTTGTGCTTTGACATTTTCGTTCCTATGTGATGCATTTGAGATCCATGCTGCGGATTCTTTTTATACTTTGCCCTCCCCCAGATTCCGTTCCAATAGCTTTCACTATTCTCTTGATTTGGGGTTTCTTTCACTGTATCTTGTTTTTTTCCCTATTCCCTGTAAAGCTTTTTTTATCTGTTTAAAAAATCCTATTCTGGCGGTAGAAGTTGCTTCGCTTCTCAAACCTACTTAAACGTTGGGTTTTCGGTTTCATTTTTTGTTTTAATTCTTCTTTAATTTGAGGAGTTTCTGGTATATTCCCTATTCTAAATTTTCTTTTAATTTTTCCAGACTTTCTAGTTTTTGGGTCCTTTCCCCTTTCCATCTGGCTCAAGATCGATATTTCGCCGCGCATTGCTTCCATCACTTTCTCAATATCCCGCTTCCATTTCGGTTTTTTATGCTGATTACGTTCCTTAGGGGGCTTGTGTTTTATGCCTATTTTTGTTTCAGTGGTCTTTGCACACGCTTAGACAATAGTATTAAGCTCAGTTATGTTTAGCTCAACTTCTTTGCAAAAATCCGCTAAGCCCAAGTTTAGGACGATTGCCAAGCAAGGCCTACTACCTCGCGCTGACCAGAAAGAGGAAAGGGACAGACTTAGCTCCACTAGACATCAACCCGGTATTTCAAGGTCCCGGAGTAGGCCAACAGGTGCTACACCTTCCCCAAGGGTGACCTGGAGGTAGTTGTGGCAATGGGTAACCTCATTCCCCACGTCGAACCTCTATAAAGGGATGCAGTTTATATAATAATAATAACAATAATAATAATAATTTGTCTTACCCAGGGCAAATTATTATTATTATTGTTATTATTATTATAATTTTTAGTAGTAGTAGTAGTAGTAGTAGTAGTAGTAGTAGTAGTAGTAGTAGTAGTAGTAATGATAGTAGTAGTAATAATAATAATAATAGTAGTAGTAGTAGTAGTAGTAGTAGTAGTAGTAGTAGTAGTAGTAGTAGTAGTACTAATAGTAATAGTAGTAGTAATAGTAGTAGTAGTAATAGTAGTAGTAGTAGTAATTGTAGCAGTCATAGTAGTAGTAGTGGTAGTAGTAATAATAGTAGTAGTAGTAGTAGTAGTAGTAGTAGCAGCAGCAGTAGTAGTAGTAGTAGTAGTAGTAGTAGTAGTAGTAGTAGCATATCAGCAGTAGTAGTAGTAGTAGTAGTAGTAGTAGTAGTAGCAGTAGTAGTAGTAGTAGGAGTAGTAGTAGTTGTAGTAGTAGTAGTATATTTATATGTTGTCGTAGTAGTCAGTGTAGTAGACGTAGTAGTAACAGTTGGATATGTANTAGTAGTAGTAGTAGTAGCAGCATCAGTAGTAGTAGTAGTAGTAGTAGTAGTAGTAGTAGTAGTAGTAGTAGTAGTAGTAGTAGTGCTATTTTTAGGTTTTCTAAGTTTATTTCGAGTCGCAGCCTTAAGGTATTTGCTTTATCATGATTTCAGTTTATAGAATTTTCAGTTTTGTTTTGTTTGTTTTGTTTTGAACAGATGAGTCAATGAGAGGACACTCTCTAACACATTCAACACTTGGTTTTCATGTAACAACAACCTTAAATAGATTTTCGCATTATCGAAAACTGTTGTAATGGCATCTAACCATTTTAGGTTCATTGGTCTTGTTGGATATTTAGATAGCTTTCTCTATCTAGAAGGGCAATTGTATAAATTGTAACACATTTTTGATTCTTATAAGGGACGGATAGCACCCGGATCAGATGCTGATATCGTTGTTTGGGATGCAAATGCAAAACGAACCATATCTGCAAAAACTCATCATCAAGTAAGTAGAATCAGGAAGAAAGTAGGTAATATTTTGAGGAAAAACTGTTGTTAAAACGCTCTGCTGCCGTCTTAATCTCTACACAAACTGTTTAATTCGTGTGGAAAAGAGACGTAGAGACGACAACACCTACTGCGCTAAACGTAATTGGAAGTTCTGAGTTCAAAATGGGTGTTGATAGCGAGTACGATATTTAGTATGAGCGAAAACCTTTATGAAAATATTGACTACGTTGCATGACAGAAAACAGCTGAAAGCTATCTATCATTACATTTTTCATACTGTCAGCTATTTCGGGTAGTACCAGACCCTTTGTATTTTATTCCTTAAAAGTCTTGGTAAACTTATCCAGCCTCAAAACACCCATTGTCTATTTTGATATAGCGAAAGGTAGATTGGTACTTACAGATCTTAGGGGGTAATTTGAGATATGAATTTTACTTCTGTTACGATATTCTGCAAATGATATCGAGCAAAGACCTTAGTTTACCATTTCTGCATAACAGTAGATGACTGAGTGACGGTGGGAAGGAGGAAATATTTTAGAAATTATTGATCGAAAGGGGGTAGCTATTCGGTTCCCGATTACCTTCTTAGGAAGTAACTACTTGGCCCTCATACGATGTGAGTTGGTTTGTTTTCTTTTTCTTTCCAGGCTGTAGACTTCAATATCTTTGAAGGGATGGAATGCCATGGTGTTGCTGTAGCGACTATTAGTCAAGGAAAAGTTAGGTACCAAAATGGGGAGGTAAGAAATATTTGTTCTCTTTTGTATTTAGAGTGTACTTAGTTGGAGTGGTCATATCAGTTTAACCCTTCATCGAAATGGAATATTGATCCCTCGGCCCACTGTTCTGCGATTTGTAAGGAGGAGCAGTTTAGTAACGCGAGCGAAAAGGAAGGTTTTTAATATAGAACGAGAAAAACTCAAAATAGCTCCAAAATGATAATATTGATGATAAGGTGATGATAATGATAATAATGAGAATGGTAGTGACAATGATGAAGAAAGAATAACGTAGTGATGATATTACGAATGATGATAAGGTGATTATAATGATGATAATGAGAATGGTAGTGACAATTACGAAGAGAGGGTAATGTGGTGATGATATTACGAATGATAATAATGATGATAATGACAGTGGTAGTGACACTTACGAAGAGAGGGTAATGTAGTGATGATATTACGAATGATAATAATGATGATAATGAGAAGGGTAGTGACAATTACGAAGAGAGGGTAATGTGGTGATGATATTACGAATGATAATAATGATGATAATGAGAAGGGTAGTGACAATTACGAAGAGAGGGTAATGTGGTGATGATATTACGAATGATAATAATGATGATAATGAGAATGGTAGTGACAATGACGAAGAGAGGGTAATGTGGTGATGATATTACGAATGATAATAATGATGATAATGAGAATGGTAGTGACAATTACGAAGAGAGGGTAATGTGGTGATGATATTACGAATGATAATAATGATGATAATGAGAATGGTAGTGACAATTATGAAGAGAGGGTAATGTGGTAATGATATTACGAATGATAATAATGATGATAATGAGAATGGTAGTGACAATTACGAAGAGAGGGTAATGTAGTGATGATATTACGAATAACGATAATGATGATAAAGATAAGGAGATAATGATATTATGGATGATGATAAAGATAAAGAGTTGATGATGAGAAGAATGAAGAAAAGAAGGTTGTGGATAGTGCATATGTTTATTCTTTAACCCATTTTGATCCCAAATTAAGGTTTTTATATAATTTTCAGGATTTTCAAGTGTTATTATCATTGTTGTCAATTTTGGTTGGGTTTTTTTAAATACTTCTCCATGACATATCAAGGTCTTATTACAATTTTCAGCAGAGAGTAGACTTGTTCCCATATAGGGTGCTGAAAGTACGAAAGCCTGTGTCATCAAAAATAAAGTGGTATGTAACTCTCAGAAGATCCTTACGTTATCATAATTAGCGACAATACTAATACTAGTCTTCCTTTTAATCTATGTGCAGCATCGTTGGAATTCAGGGACTGGATTTTGTCGAAGCGGTACTCCGGTCAGATTATTTTTGAATATTTTATCTGAACTCAAAGTGTAAGTCTGCGACTAATTCTGATATTCCTGGGAGAAATTTATGGCATATTTCCACTCACTTTTCAAATCGTTTATCCAAAGAAATTCCACCTTAAATTTTGCAAATTCAGCAGAACTAGTTAACCACAGGCCGATACCAATCCCTATAGAATTTAGAGCCCTACTTTTACATATCTACTTTGATTGCGATCAGATGTAATAGCAAGACAATTGATGACAAAAATATAATATAACATTATTTCAATGTATCGTAAATAAGTAGATACAAAATAAGTGGGCGAGTTCTTTGGCCTGGACATTTCGATGTCATTGCAGCAAATTAGCGAATGCAACGCCAATTCTCAAAGTAATAATCAGGAACTAAATAATGGTTATGTTTCGTATTTAATACGCAGGTTTTGTAGATTATCATTTCAGGTGATGTTTGATGGTTTGTTGCGAAACAATGCTGATTTCTATCACTGATATACGATGAATTGGCATTCGTTCTACAAATCAAAAATTTAGGCTAATCAATAAATGATATTTATGTTGTGCTTCTTTCACTAATGACACTATACTATATAAGGGTTAAAAATGTCTAATTTGCAACAATTTAATCAGCTGTACAGTTTTGAAGTTCTGTTTGGTAAAGTCGGTCTTAATTTACTTTTTAGTTGTTCATTGAAAAGGGGGTGGGACGTTACATACCCCGACCAACGTTTTCACCCTATGTATACACTCGGCTCTTCCAAAAGGAGAAGGTAAGCTATTTGATAATGTGGATCGTCTTCATATTTTTGTTTTTAACAATATTGCACTGGCTGTTGAAACTGGCTTTTTTAGCAAAACGTGTTTTTTTTAATACAATAGTCCTTTTTTATGTTTATTTGAATATAACCTGATTCTCTTGTGTTTCTGTTGAGAAGATGTACGTCCTTGTAGCATGATAGGTTGAAAGAAATTTTCTTAACCGTAGTTCCCTCAAGATATAATTTTCTCTTTCGAAAAGTGTTGACATATTGGCAAAAAGTGCCTTCTCTTTCACACAGTTGTTTAAGTCAATGTAAAGATATTGCATGAAAAAGAACAAGTTATCTCTTTTTTTATTTCGTGTTGATTTATTTAATGCCAATCGAGAGTTAAGACATGAAAAACCGCCTAGGTGGAGCCAGTGCAGCCTTCAGATCAATGACAAACATATGGAGATCAAATCAGATCAGCCTTAGAATGAAGATTACTTTGTTCACAGCGATAGTTGTCTCCACAGTGTTATATGCCAGTGAAACGTGGAAGAGCACGAAAAGAATCAGGGACAAATTGGATAGCTTTTATCAAAGAAATTTGAGAAGGATTCTTGGAATTACATGGCGAGATAGAATTACAAATGAGGAAGTACGAAGAAGAACAAGGCAAAGGCTGCTGCATTTGACAGTTGAGGAAAGGCGATGGAAGCTGGCAGGGCATACTCTCAGGTTGCCTACGGAGCGTCTCGCACACCATGCAACATCTTGGAGACCAATGTCAGGAAAAAGAAGACGGGGCAGGCCTGTGAAAACATGGCAAGCAACTTTTAAGGAAGACAGAGAGAAACGGGGTGTGCAAACGCGTTGGCGCCATCTTGCTGCCCGATGTCCCACCCAGGACAGGAGGAACTAAGGTCTAAGGTCTAAGGTCTAAGGAGAGTTAAGTAGTTTATTTGTGACTGTTTAAGACGCCCCTCCGGGTTTCCATTATCACTTTTACCGTCAACCTTTTTAATTGTCCGTTCGCGTTTTCTCAAAAAACAAAAACACAAACAAACGAGTGTTAAAATGTTAGATCATTAAGTCTGTTAATTTACTATTAGCAGTATTCTTATGTTGGACCTATAAAACACATATGATGAAGTTCTGTGTTAACTGGACATTTAATTCAGCATAAGATAGTTCTCACACATACAGAGAAGGTGAAGTTGTGTCTGACTTATTATTGCAGTATAGCAACTTTGTGATTTTCAGACCAATCAAGTGAGGGAAAACGAAACATTTAACGAGATCCAAATTATTAGCTAATTTATTCTTTTCACAAGCTATTCTAACTCTACTCCTCCCTTGGAGGACGTTTTTAGTAAAAGAAGTGTAACATAGGATGTATTCTCTCCAATTCTCTTTACTTTTCTTGGAGTTTTAATGAGGCTTCTTTGTACTTTAGCTTTTTGAAATTTTGTTTCTCATTTAATTTTTTTCGCTGTATGATATGAAATGATATGAAATGATATGAAATGATATGAAATGATATGATATGATATGATATGACATGATATGATATGATGTATGATATGATATGATATGATATGATGTATGATATGATATGATATAATATGATATGATATTAGATTTTATTTTGGTATATTATATTATATTATATTATATTTTATTATATTTTATTTTATTATATTATATTATATTATATTATATTATATTATATTATATTATATTATATTATATTATATTATATTTATATTATATTACATTTTATTATATGATGTTATATTTTTTTATATCATTTACATTACTCTGTATCATATTATGTCTCATTGACAAAAAATACTTTATCTGATAACAACGATGTTAACTTGCCAATTACAGGTTAATGCTCCAACGAAAGTAGAACGTGAGCCATACACTGGCCCAGTGATCCAAATCTGATGTTGAGTTTTTCATATCAACTGGAAGGTAAGCCAACGTTACATTTTCAATTGTAAATGTTAAGCATTAGTCATGTCTAGTAGCTGTTACTGATTTATTGTTTGCAAGGTCTATATAGATGGTAAATAATTGGGACCTTTCAAAGTTTTTTGCTTCATCTTTGCTATGTGCCAGTTAATAACAGGATTTTAGATTTAAAAATTTGTTACAGTGAGGTTCACAAATTAGCTTACGTTAGTAACAGTAAAAGTAGTTGGCTTTAATCTCATTGTGTTCTGTTCAAAGAAGTAGCCATGGGCGAGGGAGGTTTGCCAAATATCCCCCCCCCCCAAATCTTAGGTAAAAACAAACAAGCATTTGTTTCTTTACTATGTGTTAACAATATACATTTTCTCGCAGTTGTATACTTATGTACTTGGCGTCTGACCTGTACTTTTTAATAACCTTGGGATAAAAAGAACCTTAAAGATGTCAAAAATGGAAACAAAAACAATTCCTTACGAGAGACATTGTATTAACAAGACAACAAAAAGTGTTTATACTTTCCAATATAAAAAAACTGCTACGAAAAGAAACTTTCTATAGAATGAATTTAATTAAAAAGAAGGAAAGAATATAATTTGTAAGGTCACCGCAGGTGAGATAAGCAACATGCTTAGGTTCATTTTACAATAAGAACACGAAGGTAAGGATTTCGGGAAAGATTGAAAGATTTCATGAAAGTTCCAGAAGCTCAGATTAGGATTTAAATGTCTAATAGAATCTTCTTGAGTGTAGTGGCCATTGTGACAATTATTTTCAACTTCGGTGTCGTCATCATTTCCCTTGACCGGTGCGCCAAGTAACACCTGCTGTTTGGTTTCTTTTTATCAGATCGGAAGGGTTCATTGCTAGATTTATCCATTTTCGTAGATTGCTGAATTAGTTGGCTCTTCATCTTTTGCCCTCATTTTGCCAACCATAGTGTCATTGCAAGGTGTTGTTGTTTGCGTATCAGATATCACATACCAAAAATACGTTGCATCATCACCGTTTTCAAAGATATTTTCCCCATTTTTTATCCATTTATTGTCATTGGTATTGGTACACAATTATTGCTGGCACCAATATTTGTACGGGACTTGATTATATGTGTAGGCGGTGTAATATGTTAAGATATTTCGACTTTTATTTTTATACACTTAGGAATAATTATAGAATGTTATTAATTGAGACACTGTTCAAGGTTGTTAAGAAAAAGCAATTATATTCTCATNCTCATTTTGCCAACCATAGTGTCATTGCAAGGTGTTGTGGTTTGCGTATCAGATATCACATACCAAAAATACGTTGCATCATCACCGTTTTCAAAGATATTTTCCCCATTTTTTATCCATTTATTGTCATTGGTATTGGTACACAATTATTGCTGGCACCAATATTTGTACGGGACTTGATTATATGTGTAGGCGGTGTAATATGTTAAGATATTTCGACTTTTATTTTTATACACTTAGGAATAATTATAGAATGTTATTAATTGAGACACTGTTCAAGGTTGTTAAGAAAAAGCAATTATATTCTCATGATAACATACATACATACATACATACATACATACATACATACATACATACATACATACATACATACATACATACATACATACATACATACATTCATA
Organism: Morbakka virulenta; assembly: GCA_003991215.1. NCBI lineage: Eukaryota > Metazoa > Cnidaria > Cubozoa > Carybdeida > Carukiidae > Morbakka > Morbakka virulenta. The sequence continues at coordinate 610,132 of RDPX01000361.1, read as the reverse complement.
CACATACATACATTCAAACATACTTGCATGCATACATACATATATATATTCATTACTTGTTTTAAATAGTTTCTGCTGTAAAAATCCCCAGTCGCCCTACCTTGCTTTGGTTTACTCGAATAATAATATCAGTCCAAGAGCTACCTGACACCCGAGGTCGTTTTTTACCTCGAAAATCCACATTCATATTATTTTATTCAATCTACATTTCATATCTATTTCCTTTTATTAATTGCTGTTATCATGTTTGGCCAGTTATACTATCAGGTTAATTGCCGCGGCTCGACGCGATTCAGAGGTCAAGTCTTTAATTGAATCACTGCCTCTCGTGATTCATTTCCTCGACTGCAGTCGTAATAGTCTGGCGTCAGTTATCCTGTTCTTTTCTGTCGTTATTAGCACAAAAGGTACTGGCACTAAAGCACAAGAAAGTCTTTTGTGAAATGTTTTTGTCTGAAAGCGAGGGATTTTACTTCTGGCTATGAAGAGCTTCTTGCACGAACAGTTGAATATCAGACATTGAACTGGATTTTACGTAACAATTGATTGGTTGTTTTCACGATTTTTAGTGAATGGTGCACAATACATGAATTACAAGCCCAGTTTGGATGTTCCATCTTAAAAAAAGAATACGATTTTTCTTTACCCATATATTCTTTTTTCTCTCATCCTTTTATTGAGTCGACTTTGCGTGCAACAGCTGTCACCATCTTGTTTGGTCTTTCAACTTATTTTCCTTCGGGTTAGCTATCTTGAAACCTTCATTCATTGATCGTCAACCTCTGAACCGGTGCTCTGGGTTTTTTTAGTACATTTGATATGACAGCCAACTATTGCTCTTACATGGTATTCCACGTTACCTCATTAGTCATAATTTTAAGAACGAACCTTGGCATTCCACAGGTTCTTTTTGATAGCTTTAATGCACTCTGTCACTGGTCTTTAAGACCCCATCTCAGTATTTTTGTTACCCTTAGGAAAGAGGAATAGGAAGACTAAGAGAAAGAGAGGGAGGAAAAATCATGCTTTCTACTTCAATAGCTTGATTTTATCTCTGGACACAATGACTGATTATATCATCGCATGATAGGCATTTTAAATTCAAATAATTAATCTCATAGATTTAGTGGTAGTGTAGAAGCCGTATCAACTCACGACTCGTAATGATTTTGTTTAGCTATTTTTCAGGGAAAATTACGACCATAGTCAGGCTACTAAAAGCAGTTTGTTACAGCTGTTTTGCATTCCGTAGTGACCTGAGTATTGACCAATTTGTTGTTTCGAGACGTGGCGCGATACCTGTCTTGCGTTTGTTGTTGTTGGGTTTTTTAGTTGATGTTGTATTGGGCTTTTTTATATATAATCTTTTTATTTTCCCAGTCAAGGGTATGATTTTGTGTTCAGCATTGTCTGACTATTTCATAACTCTTGGTGTAATTCGTTTTAGTGGAATCCGTTTTTCTTCATAATTGGGTCCAGCAATTCTTTCTGAGCCATTCGGACCATTCTTAGTATGATAAAGATTGGATAAGAGAAACCTTCGAGTTAACTTTCTTCTTTTGTAAGGGCTTGTTGGTTAGATATGATACTTCATGCTTTTCCAGACAGTGTTGTGATAACATTACATTACTATGAGCTGAGGCTGGATGCTGTAATGCATTGGTGCTGGTCATTGTGAATTAGTTTCTTGTAGATGATAACAAATATAATGCGATCAGCTTTCCACTTTACTAGAACATAAAAAGTGTAATTATATTCCTTTTTTTTATGCTTCTGAGCATGGATCCAACACCGTAACCCATTCAGTTTTTGTAAAGTAAGTCTCACTTGTTTTGTACATAGTAACCGTTGGGAAATTTATCAAGATGCTTGTTAACGGTTCCAGTCAAGTTCATTGAACATAAACTTCACGGTTTTAATTGCTTCATTCGCAATTTTGTTTCAACTTTTTATTCCCGTTTAAATTTATTTTTAAAAAGGTTATTCTTTTTCTGCTGGCAGAATTGCACATCTTCAGAATTGCTTCGTAAACCAAGAAAAATATTGTCAACTTACAGAAAATCTATGCGGAAAACGTATACTAATGCTGGGAATGATGATTTTCATATTGGCTAAACGATACATATTGATTGTTATGTACCACAACAATCCACGTAATTTTTTGTTAGTTAGATTTTTGAACTTTTTCATAGTCTTGGAAAGAATGACTTACTTGATTTTTGATATGTGAGTTGCTTGGAAGGAATACATTTTAAGTGAAACTACAACACTATTTTGTTATCATTATGCAACTTTTCAATCCTGCCTTCAAACGTCGGTTTAACAAAGTAATTGGTAATAATTAGTACGCTGTACTGCGAAGTGTGATGACATATCTATATGATCACAAAAATGCAGTATGCACTTGCAACCTTTGAACTGTCGCCGTCCGGTTTTGATCCATTTCAGGTCTCATCAGTACGCTTAGTTGTGGATGTCAAAAATCTATAACTATAACACTGGCCTGCGTTTAAAAACTTTTATTCATAAGTCGAAGGCTTTTCACCTGATTTGCGTATTTTTTGGTGCTCTGAATCCAAATATACCATCCATTTTTCTTCGGTCAGGTCAAATTTTTGAGATATGATTAGTGCGCGTTTTGACCGTTGAACAGTACTCACTTCAAGAAAAACAGGGCTGCAGCTGCCCCAATCTTTGGGAGTTGTTTGAAAACGAAATGAAGCAGCCTCAATCTGAAACCGAAACTGCATCTGTCATTAACTTTTGGAAACGGAAACTTAAACCTTTTCAGTTTACATCCGTATATTCATTTATTGCTTATCAGAGCAAAACTCCAGTCAGTGCGATTTGAAATTGCAAGGAACAGATGTAGTGTTTCTATTTAGTTATTTACATCAAGAGGGAATAGATCGCAAATTTATAAATCATCATGACAGGTTCTGTTATATATGTGGTAATGTGATTCTTCCTGGCCACCTTGCAAAAATAGTTGTTTTTGTGAATAAATCATGTCATGCTCACTTTAGAGTTAAGCTTGGAGACCATGACAAGCATTTGCACCCCATGTTAGCTTTATAAGATGTGTTAAGAATTTGAGTGATTGGAGAAAAAACAATAGTAATAGAATACCATTCGCTGTTCCTATGGTTTGGGGGGAGGGTAAAGAGCATGTGTCAGGCTGCCATTTTTGCAAGACTAATCTTAGAGGAATCAATCGCAAGAAAAAGCATTGTGTTCTGTATCCTGATTTTCGTTTGTCATAAGACCACTCCTTCATGGTCCAGACCTGTTCCCGAGACAAATGCTGCAATGAAATCTAGCTCTGAATCGGAATCTGATAACAGAGGCTGGCAGAAGAGACTGAACGGCCTATGCCTGTAACACAAGCAGTATCAATGACCTGACACGAGACCTAAACCTTTCAAAGGAATTGGCACAGCTTCTGGGCTCTCGTCTTTGTGCAACAATATTGCTGATTTAATGGAATTATTGGCGATGGACTATGTTGCTACAGAATGGAGACTCTTCATGTTCTGTACTGGAAATACTCATGATGCAATTTTGCATGTCAATTTCTATTTGCTTCTCATTCTTCGTTTGTGGGTGGCAACAAAATAGGGAATATTAGTCCTCCTTACTCTTCTTATTCTGCATTTAAATAAAAAATAGACTGCTTCGTTCGTTGTTTCTACATGACTGGTTACAGCGACACTTAGTCATGTGAAAAGACCTTTTCATAAAAAATAATGATCTTTTTTTTTAGTTATGATCTGGCTGTTGGAAATGCTGTCGTCACTTCTGTTAGGATAGTCATAACAAATGAAAGGGCTAACAGGAACTCTCGATTCAGCTAAAAGGTAATGATTCAGCTAACTCTAAGTCAGTTTTATCCAACTCTACACTCAGACCATCCTCTTCTAGTGCCTTAAGGTTCTTCAAAGCTTTAACTACTTTAATTCTCCATGTGTGTGTGTGTGTGTGTGTGTGTGTGTCTCCTCACAAGGCAGTTTCTGTGCAGCTCCAACATCACCCGGTAAGCCCTATTGTTCAATCCACCTAACAAATTCTTTTGTCACACTTCCAAGAGATCTTGCAACCACGGGAGCAACCTTTCCTCAGTTGCCAAAGTCTACCAATTTTCCTCCGCAAGTCCTGGTATTTCCCCATCTTTTCTCTTCCCTTTTCATGCATTCTTCCATTAGAGGGCCCTGCAATATCAATGATTATATAGCTTTTTTCCTTTTTATCAATTATTTTAATGTCTGGCCTGTTTTTTCATAGTTTAGCATTGTATATTTATGTCCCACAATAATTTTACATCTTCATTCTCTTTCACTCCTGGTTATGTTCATACCATTTTTCCTTATGTTGTAATCCATTTTTACACACGTGTTTTCTTTGCTGCATTATCATAGCGTCTCTGGTATTGTTTCTGAGCTAATTCCTCACATTGGTTTACTACAAGCTGCACACTTTCTCCTCTCTTTCCACACATTCTAGAAGGGATTGTCTATACTCATCAATGTGGTGTTTAACATCATTTGTTCTGATCAATTCCGGGTTTTTTTTCTCCGTCATTGCACACATTAGCTTGTAAACTTTCAAATTGAATCACTTCGGATAATGACTGCAATCACTATGTGGATTATTATTATTATTTTTAAAAAAATGCTTTACAACGTTTGTGTACTTCAGTCCCTTGAATATGCCGGGATCAACCTATGATCCTGGGGCTAAGTTATAGATAGAGTTCTTCTTAGTAAATGTGCAGTTCCAAGAAGCACCGTTTTCTGCATTTCTTCGATTCTAATATTACCAGGTATTTGGTCAATATATCGATTTATTCCTTTTCTAATAAGTCCAAGAGCTCCTATTACAACTGGGATGACAGTCGTTTTAGTGTTCCACATTTTGTTGATTTCTATTTCGAGATCTTTGTATTTTGCAATCTGCTCGATCTCCTTTGTCGCAACATTTCTTTCTGCTGGTACAGCCATATCAATTAAAGTACAAAAACTCTTTGATTTATCCCTGATTACGATATCCGGCCTGTTTGCTTTGATTTCTTTGTCTGTGTTAATAGGCATATCCCATAATACTGTAACATCATTTCCTTCAACAACTTTGGTTGGTTTGTGTTCATACCATTTGTTACTGACTTCAATCTGGTAGTATTTACAAATTTTCCAGTGAATATACGCTAATGCCTTATCATGTCTTTCTAAATATTCCTTTT
>RDPX01000361.1:578127-588489 GCA_003991215.1 Morbakka virulenta | reverse complement strand
TTGACTGAAAAAGTAGATCGCTTATATAAAAGTGTGTGCATTGTGAAAGGGAAAGAAAGACCAAAGAATCTCAACCGAAATCGGCAAGATAAATCTCAACCTCGAACCCAGGGTATCTTCTCTTCTCTCTAACTGGGATGGTCAGAAAGATTATCATTCTGTCCATCCAAGTTACGGAGAAGAGAAGATACCTTGGGTTCAAGGTTGAGATTTATCTTAAATATTTCAGGTATTTTTCTTCTTTGTGTTATGGTTTTACTATTAATTTTATTTTATAAAATGATGTGCTCAAATCGCTGAAATTGCTGTTTTAGAGAGTCTAGAAACCAAAATTTTCTTCGCCGCCCAACCATGGTGGGCGGCATTTGTAAAAAATGATATTCTCCCCCCTAAAGGTTTTAACACCTTGACAGGTCTGACTTTTCAATATGGCACTTGAGACTTCCCAAGTATGTTAATCTTTTTTGGCCTTCAATATGACCTTAAAGGGTAAGATTTTATAGCCCTTCCTTTCCTATGATACGCCCAATAAACCTCATCTGCCTTTCACGGATTGTTTTTATCAGACACCTTTCTGCTCCACAGCTTTCCCCAAAACTGCCTCATTTGTTTGATGGTCTAGCCATGATATTCTCCTGTAAAACCACATTTCAGCAGCTTCTAGTCTCTTTTGCATTGATGGTGATATTGTCCAGCACTCACAAACATATAACAGAGTAGGTGTTACATAACCTTACAGTACCCTCTTCTTTGTAGCCATTGACATTTTGCGGTGTTTCAAGATCTTCCCTAATCTGATCAACATTAATGTAATTTAGCCCCAAAATCCCATAATTATTTGCTCCTTTAGAGTATCAGATTCATCGCAAATTCGAGACCCCAAATATGTTAACGTACTTTCCATTTTAGACCACAAATAAGAACATTATCCCATAATAAACGTCAGTGAGTCCCCCCTCCCTGGGTAACGACCATTACATTTCTGTAACGAACATGAAGTGTACCTCACTTCCTTTTGTGTCATTCTAATGGCCGTTAACTTTTGAGTAGAATACAAGATCATGCTCAGCATATATATTCGGAAGCATCAAAAAGCTAGTCAAATAAGTAGGTCACGTAGTCCAGTATCCGGGGCCAATTGAGATATGATTTTGGTAATGACTCTAGTGGGCAGGAAAATCGTGGGGGTGTGGTCAAGGGGCTGTATTAGCCTCTTTGTGGTTTAAACAGCATAAAAAGGCATAGTTTTTATATAAGTAATTCGTGAAAGGAAAGCTCTGTCCACTGTTGATGGTTAGCGCTGTAGTCAAAATAATGCAACATGGAACAGAAGGTTTTGCAAAACTAATGCACAGTATTTCTTCTACAATTTTCGTTTAACTGAACAAAACCATTTGCACCTTTATGCAGGGGTACTTGCTCTAGCCTTTCTTTGTAGATGTTCAGAATTGCAAGACGATAAATTTATTTTGCACCATGGTATATCGAAGCCTTGTCTTTATTTTAGTTGGTGTGGAGAGCTATCCGTCACTCCCGTGGCATTTATTGCAGGGTTTACATAAATTAACTTGCAAACCAGAATCATCTCACTAATTTAACTTTTATTCGTGCAGGGCAAGATATTTTAAAGCAAGCAGTATTTCATCAAAACATCTAAATCCTTCTCTTTGATCCGCACTTTGTATGTATATGACTGTGAAGTTAATAATACTATATTTATGCCCTGTTACTGAGGCTAATTTTCAAGGTTGCCTATTCACAATGATAAATAAAATCACCAGAAGCTCACGTATTTTTATTTAAGAAAGGGACAGCTCATACCTACTAAACAATTTAGTATTTCTTTTAATATTACAAATAAATTAAATATTATTTAATCAAACTTAATATTCCTTTACAGAAGCAATTACGACATCGATTGCCTCATAATGTATTCTTCTATAATGATCTCTTTCTTTGACGGGATATTCTGGAATGGCTGCTGAAGACTGGGGAATTCGTCATTTTCTTGGACGAACAAAATTGAAAACTTCAGGGTGCTGCTTAACCTTAAGAGGCACAATGTCAAGAGATACACTGAAATAGGCCCCAGGGTTTAAATTGTAAACGTAGCAAGGCTTTCGCTCAAAGTAGCCGAGAACTAAGGTAATTCAAGCCTTTGGATAACTTTTAAGTATGTGAAAAGCTTCAGACTCAAGCATAGACCGAAAAATATATTCAGATTTTCCCATTTCGCTTTCAAATACAATAATCATGCCTCTAACGTGAATTATTTTCCTTTTAACATATTTCTCATTCTTTAAGGAGCCATGTATAATTTTCCAGTATTATTTCGAAAAACGCACATATACCTTCCCATCCAGTGGGACGTAACTTTTAGATGTTCACTTATTCCCATTTCGTCGGAATCGATATCTTCTGTGGCTACACTGTCTTCAGCTGCTCCAGAAATATTGTCATACTTAGATGAGTATTTTATCAACGTCACCAATTTCCAAAAGGTGTTCATTGTTTCCCTAATAATCTTGAAACTTCTGAACTTTATGGACTCAGAGGAAGCCATAGATGTAAGAGCTTTATCATGTCATGAGTCGTAAGCTTTTTCTGAGCTCAGAAAAAGCTTACGACTCATGACATGATAAAGCTCTTACATCTATGGTGCTCATTGTGTTCATTAGAATTTTCCAATCTTTCTTTGTCTTTTTTACTACAAGGCTGAGTAAATTTCCACAGTGTGTGTTTATACAGCTTTTGGTAGCAGAATCTTTTTAATGTGTTCCTCCTCACCAGATTTTCTTACCAGTATTTAACTGTCACCATCGAAGCATTGGTGCTTGGATGGGGAAAAGGCCATGTTGATTCTCGGCAAAAATTCATTAATGGCGAGTGTTGCTGTATTTGCTTCAGTGTTTGGAATATGGTAAAAACCAATGAAGACTTAATGAGTTTTTAAAAATTGATCAACCCAACGAATACAAAATACCAGATTTTCCTTGAAACCTCTGGGTCTGAATTCACCACACGTATCTTTAAATATTTTATTTGCCGTTAATCCAAGTATTCAAGTGTGAATGTTGACTTGAATTTTGTAAGTGTCTTTTCCAATTAAAGAAGCCAGTCAAAATGAATGTTTTCCCTATATTCTTGCCCAATCTTATGTTTTCCTCAGCATTTTGGCAAACCTAGCAAAATACACTGTTATTGGCCTCGTTGCTTGTTGTAGTGAAAACACGGAAATTATTTAAACAAAGATTCTTGAAAAGAGCGGTTGTACTTTCCGTGTTGTTTTTTATGAAATACAAAATCAGTCGGGTAGTGTGGCCTTTCGATTATTAGACTATCTGGCCTAGTATAACAGTTTTGCTCTTTTATTGAAGCTCTTTCCGCTCTAGCTAGATTGCAGATATTTGTTTCGTCTCCTCAACCTATATTTCTTGTTAATCTGCATCTAAAGGCCTGAAAGACTTACTTTTTAATCTGATTTTGTTTGATAAAACATCCTTTTTGTTCTTTTTTCTAAAATAAGTTTTGATCTACATAGTAATAAGTTTTATTTCGCACTATTTCCAATCGATACGTTTATCTGTGGGTTAAGTCCCAAACTTAAATAAAAAACTCTAACAATCTGACAATGAACTTGGGTAATATATCCTTTCCAAGACATCAGCTTATAAGCTTCAACTAAGAAGACAGGAAAATACAACTTGATGCAATTCCAATAAATTTTGACACATATTCTTACTCACTATCCAGAGCCTATCGGATTTGTTTTCATAAAACCACGCGTTTGTGTAAGTACAATAAGAAATAAAAACAAAAAAGATTCGAACATTTTCAAGTGCTATGTATTAATAAGAAACAGTTTAAGTCTCACACCTAGTACTTCAGATTTCATTCAAGGTAATGTGGACACTAAGTTCTACTTAGATTTAGTTCAGGTGTAGCATTACTGACGCGGCGAATTGAAATGTTATTAAACGCGGAAGATCTGCCATATTTAATTCTCAAAATCTATAATTGATTTCAAACATGGCGCAGTATATTTCTACTGCAGTAACTTAACAGTTTTTAATTCCCAGCTGTAGTAATGCAACGCCTGAACTAAGCCTTATGAAATAACAACATGATATTCAATTGTTTATTTTTGCCTATTGGCCATACTTCATCAGATTTTATTTTGGGATTTTTAAAACGTTACAATGACATAAAATTTATAAGCAGCGTAACAGGGGCTACAGCACCCTGCTATGCTGCACAAGAGTGATTTTCACAGTGACAACACAAAGGATCATTTTCTGCAAATAGAGAGAACGCTGAAGATAACTTGGATATTGGAAATAAAAGCAAACCAGTCATTAGTGCTGCAGTTTTTTATACGGAAGATTAAACAAAATACGCTTTTCAGTAAAAAGAATACCTTTTGGAACAATGAGGCTATATTATCAAAAATTGAGTTCAAACAACCTTAGCCATAGATACCCTAGAAGATTTTGGTGAAGAAGACGAACAGAATTGGTCCATTGCAATCGATAAGCAAAACGTTTCAAACAAATTTAATACATATCTGTATTTATTGGAATAAAACTGGACGTTTAACTTCACTTCTTGGCAAAAAAAATTCCTTTTCATTTCAACTTTTACTTACTTAGGCATTACATTTTCTATGCAAGTTTTTTTCTTGACCATTCTGTTATCCTCCTTCCCAGCACGCTCGCACACACACACACACACACTTTTTCGTTCATACACTACCATATGGCTTCGGTTATTCGGTTCTCCTCTCCGTAAATTAATGTATGTTGTAACGTCTGTGAAAATTCCGTCTTAACAGTACTTTTTTCCTGATAACTTTTTTGATTGTTTTGTATGGGAGGCTTAGCCTAATATTCTCACTCCTGTATGGGATTTGGGGAAAGGACGACGACCTTAAATGAAAGATATGTTTGGCAAAATTATTTGTTAAGGAAAAAGTGCTGACAGCTCGGGTGCTAAAAGCAAGTGATCAAGATATCTACTGGCATTGTTTCGAATCCGGTACGGTGCAAATATACTATTCACTTTCTACAATTCCATAATCATCTCCATCTATGTCATGTTAGTTTTACACTAATTAAATTATAGATTGTTTTGAGCTGTTGTTCAAGTGTTGCTTGATGTAATGGCAGTGAAATTATGATAGATTGTGATTAAATTTTACTTAACATCAAAGTAAGTAATGTTATTCATATTATTATTTATTTTTTTTATTTGATGATATTTCAACAGGTGCATTATATTTTACATAACTGTTTTTCAGATAAGTCCTGTGTATACAAATAAATAAGTATAATACAATTAAAATAATGAAGAAAAGCAATTTATTTACAAATAAATACAAGTTTTGAAATCAGTGGTTAAAAGTTAAGCGAGTGAAAATTCCTCAAGATGTGTCTAGGAAAATTATGAACATCTGAACAGGTGTGATATTTGAAAAACTAGGCAGTTGGGTATAAATTTTCTTAGACACATTTACGAATTTAGAAATAGGTCCAACTTATTACAGAAAGAACCATAGTTCTGATATCTAATGTTAAGTCATTATAAACTACTACCCCATTGTAATAAAAAGACTTTTTAGTACTTTCTAGTTTCACTTTAGGCACTCTCAAAAGTCTATTATTGCTTCTGTTTCCTTTGTCCTGATTTACGAGTTCAAAATAACCTTCGAAGTTTGGAAAAAGTCCGTTAATGCATTTGAACACTGTAAGACAAATTTTTCTTTTAAAATTGTTGTTGATGGATGATACTTCTTCATTTGTCAGCTTACAAATACGAAGTTCAAGTTCCATTATTGAATTTTTTCGAGATGGTTGATGGTAGAAGTTGGTCAATGAACAATATATAACTATCGGAACAATAAGCGCTTGGTAGATTCTCAAAATGTTAATAATTTATGCAATATTAAACTACTTATGTTATAAAAAAGGCAAAATAAACTCTTTTCAATATTTTTGTTGGCATTCTTTACATAACAAGACAACAAAAATCCACTGCTATTGAAAGTAACCTCAGAAAAATTGCTGCTTCGGCATTTTAGTGACTAGTTGGATTATACTTGGCAACGTAGTTGAAAAAACGCACCTCAGATCTATACATGAAAGAGCTTTATCATGTCTTGAGTCCTAAGGTTTTTCTGAGCTACGTTTCGAGACATAATAAAGCTTTTACATTTATGGCTTCCTTTGAGTCCATAAAGTTGAGAATTTTCAAGACACCTCAGATCTGCTTCCAATGCCAGCTTAGATCTGCTTCCAATGCCTCAGATCTGCTTCCAATGCCAGCTTAGAGCGGAGAAGCCACTCGCGCACAAATAAGTTGATGGTTGGAGTATCAGAAGGCGCGTGTCTGAATTTTTAACCATTTCTTAACGAAATTCCTGCAAGGTATTCTCTTTAAATTAACTACCGTTGTTGAGTTATTCTAAAGTTTGATCAAATTCTCGTAGGTTTCCTTAGCACCATTAAACATATTGGCAGTATCTCCGGTTGCTACTGGCTACGGATTTCTGATAAACCTTAACTTGCCTCCGGCTAAGTTAGTAAAATACTTGTCAAATTCGCTGTGTAGAAATTGAAAGTTTTGGCTAATCTTTAATTTGACATTTGCATCGAGCAACGCACCTCGTTGCGCAGAAATTAAAGATTGTTGATAATCTTTAATTTGACATTAGCGTCAAGCAACATACCTCGTTGCGCAGAGATTGAAGTGTGTTACTAACCTGAAGTTTGACATTAGCGCTAAGCATCTCTTTGAGGACAGGAGACATTCTAGTTTTCCTAATTGCCATTTTCCTTTCCCATAATCCTAATGTCAGCTGAAATGCTGATTACACATTGATGAAATCGACGATTGTCTTTTCTCTTATTTGCAAAGTGAAGTTCGATAAGCCTGCCAAAAATGTCAACAAGATACGTTGATGATAATAACCATATTGTAAAATTTTGTAAGCTCCTTCTTCTTTTGCTACTTAAAGAAATTTCAAGGTTCCATCTGTAGTTCAGAGACTCATTTAACCACGATACTACTGGTCGACAACCATCTTGCCTCAGTGTGGTACAGATGGTTTTGATGACGCATCCATCTGTTCGCCAAAGCGTATGAGCCAACATGTCTTGAGTGAATTGGGTTGTACTATATTTACAAGCTTTGCCATGTGCTTAAGCACCCTCATCACCTCTGGCGACAACGTCTTAGAAGCCAATGTCTCATGATGTATCATACAAAGCATGAACCTAGAGTTAAAAACAACCTTATTAACATATAGTTGAAAACCCGAACCATAGCCTAACGTGACTGGAACAAAAGTTTCCATTTGATACCGATGGATTTTAAGGAATAATCGATGATGTCATAATCAACTTCCTCTCATGTTCTTGGCAGAAGATCTAAACACCGTAAAAACTAATCCTTGAATACACAGCCATGTACGTAACCCAGGAATGCAATAAATTGTGAACAGGATAAAACTTCAGTGGACTCACCCACTTGCAGGGCCAACAGTTCAGCTGACAAATGACTTAATCCTTGATGTACTCAGAGAAATCCTGCCTTGCACTCTGAATCCGAAAGCTCTAGTAAATCTAATTTGCTCTCTGATTCCTTACCCATCAATATGCCATTCATATGCTTCGCGCACGGTAATATAAACTCTTTAGCAACTGTATGAGACTTCCTGGCTTTGGCAACCCAATATGACTCGGGTTTTTTCTGGAGCACTCGAGAGCTATCTAGTTGATATTTTTAATGCTGAAAGGTATTCATTCTATCAACTTGAAACCTGCAGGTAAAGGGGTTATATCATTTCCTGAATCATAAACTGAGCTTTTTCTCAACTACGTTTTAGGAGATACTCCTCCCACCGTCAACCTGACGATGGGAGAAGTATTTTTCAAGCACAGAATGACATGTTTGGTTATCCTAGCAGCAAAAACAGCCCTGTTGACTGTTCAAACACAAACGCTGGATGATCTTCAGTATTCGAGCAGGAAACCGTCAGTTAACAGCTTGAATGCAAAGAGCCGAATTCCCCAAACATCTACTTTCTCACACAGGCTAAACTTTATTGTTTCTGTCACAAGTGACAGTGCGAAAAATTGATGCTCGAAATAAGTTATTATCTAGGGAGGGAAACTCACCAAAGCAGGTAGGCCTAAGTTGGAACAAACTAAAACGTACCATTGCTGAGGAACAATATCGGAACCTCGCTGTTAAAAACTTACGTCTTATACAAACTAAAATCTGAACTAGAATATAAACCTAAACCTACAACCCCATTATAAACCGTCAAAGGCACACCAAGCTGGCTAGAGACAGTCTGTCTGCCGGCATAACTTTAATAAGCGCAAAGGTACCATGTCAGATTTGGCGGGATAATAGTACCGGTATTGCATGTAAGAAATGCACGAATCAGAGAATTTAAAGGGAAAAAAAGGGCAAATACCTCGCAAACCACAGTCAGACATATGAAAAAATCTAGATTGTTTTGCGGAATATGTAAAAATTTTCAATTTTCAAACAACTGCAAGCTTGTGTCATGCTTGAGTGGCCTTTTATAAGAAAGAGGAAATATCTTGGTTTTTGAATGAGTTTTTCATCAGGAGACTGGTTGTTAGCAACACTAGCGTCAAGCGTTGTTTACTTCATGATGGAATGTGAGCCTAGAAACGGCCTAATCAGTTGGAAAAGATAAAATACAGGTAATGAAGAACAAGCAATTCCCGCTTTGCACTTTTTCATATTTCAGCGTTCCATTTTGAGGTGTTTTATTTAGTTTTGTCATTCAAAGTTAGAAGTTGAAATCTGAACCCAACCAATAATTTCATCGTGAATCGGACTCTAAAAAAACTTACCAATTTACCCCAGATTACAGATAGACCTACTTGAATATATGTGCAAATAGGTGTTTTCAAATAATGTTATTACGCTAAAAAAAGTTGCTACCCTTTATTATGTTATTTTTTGAATTTATATATGAAGTTAACCCGCAGCACTTACAGTTGACAGGGATTTGTAAAGGTGGGCTGAGGGACCATGTCATGAACTATACAAAACCAATGAGAAATTCTAAGTGACAGGTAAAACTAATTGACCCATAGCTAATAGTTCTCTGAGCAAATGTTATCATTGTTGACAGATTAATCCCATTTGGTATCTTAGAATTCAAATGGTACCTCATGTTTAGGCACAAACGTAGGTTATGTGAATGCAACCGTTCCACAGTTGCCTGAGCTCTCTCTCTCTCTCTTCGCTTGGAATACAATCACTTGTGTTTACTAAGACCGATTTAGGGTAAGTCTCTAAGGTACAGTTCATATTTATATGTGGCTATATTTGTATTATTCTTTTTTGTGTGCCTGTTTTAATGCCTCCGCTATTATCGGTTTCATTTCTCCCGACTTGAGATGTTCATTGAAAGTTCTTCACCACGTGCGATCGACTGCCATGTCTTATGATCATCTTATGTATGGAATGATGTACAATTTTCTATGACGCCTGTAATCGTAAAAATTCATCAAATTTTAATATAGCTCTGAATTTAAGAGAGTTTTGATTCTCGGTTTATTTAAGTTACTAATACTGTAAACCTTCTATACGAGTGACACCTGTAAGTAGTAGTTTTATTTTTGATTTTTTACGTTGATTTTTTAAGTTTCCTATTTCTGAATCATTATCAATATTATCACTAGTTAACTCACTTCACGCGAATGCAGTTTGTAAAAAGAAGTTCGATTTCATACCACTATCAAACCCGATATAGTAATATAGTAATTCAATTTTATTTTATCTAAGCTGTGCAAGTCATGATAAAAGACTAAAATTGTAAAACAAAAATACTGTCTAGGAAACAGAAGCAACTCATGAAAACAATAGAGCCAAGTAACCATCGCTGGTAACATATATATATATATATATATATATATATTACTATTATTATTATAAGAAGACTTTTGTCATCTACCTGTATTCACCTGTATTCACCTGTGTGCCACTCATAAATGAGTGGCTCTCGAGGAAGGGAGACTATTTATCTCATATACTCCTCACTCATCATGTGCAACTGTTCATTTGTCAGATGCCCCTTAAATTGATTGACAGTAGTACATTTAATTGCTTCTTCTGGGAGCTGGTTCCATGTATCAACTATTCTATTTCTAAAAGTATATTTGCGGATATTGAGTCGTGATTGGTGTTTAAATAGCTTCAGTGAATGGCCTCTGGTGTGGTGATGAGTGTGGCTCTTGGTGAACATCTCAGTTGGGTCAATGTTGTCTATGCCTCTCATGATTTTGAAAGTTTGTATGAGGTCACCTCTCATTCTTCTGA
>RDPX01000361.1:566549-577640 GCA_003991215.1 Morbakka virulenta | reverse complement strand
CATCACCTTACACAGGACTGACGTAAGACTGACTGGTCTGTAGTTCTCTGGCAAGCTACGTGATCCCTTCTTGAATAGTGGTATTACACCTGCTTTTCACCAGTCTTCTGGAACCTCTCCTGTTTGCATACTGTTGTTGAAAATTTGACATACAGGTTTAGCTAGTTGAGTTGCCAGCTCCTTGAGTAGTAGTGGATATATGTTGTCCAATCCGGGTGCTTTGTCTGTCTTCAAGTTGGTTAGTTTCTTTGTCACTGTTTCTTCGTCGATAAGTATGGTCTTTAGATTCTCATCGTTATTACCATGAAAGATTTTCTCTGGAGTGGGTATATCACTGCTGTCTTCTTTGGTAAATACCGATGTGAAGAAGTTGTTCAGTATGTTTGCTGCTTCCAGGTCATCACTGATTGTGTTTCCATTTGCATCCTTTAAAGGTCCTACTCTGTACTGTATCCTAATTGTATAAAAACAGAATCTGTTACAAAGTATAAAAACAGTACAAAATAATAACATTTAGTAGACAGTTTAAGAACATCAAATAACAGCTGACAGTAAAAAAATATTTGTAGAAAAATGGTTATTCAAATAGAAAGAGCTCTTCTTAAAATATGTGCATTACTATTAAGGACTATTTTCTGGACTTTGTTTAGTGATGGTTCTCCTGTAATTGTCTTAAGGTAATCAGTGGTTCCTTTCTTTATTAGGCCTATGGAACCCACTACTGGGATTGTCTTTGTTTTCAGGTGCCACATCTTTTCAATCTCAATCTCCAGATCTTTGTATTTGGATAATTTCTCAAACACCTTAGCAGAAACATTCTTATCAGATGGTACATTCATATCAATGAGTAAGCAGGTGTTATTGCTCTTGTCCTTGACAATAATGTCTGGATGGTTTCCATGTATTGCCTGAACAGTATGGACTGGAAAGTCCCAGAGAATGGTGGCATTTTTCCCTTCTGTGACTGGTTCTGGATGGTGCTCATACCAGTTTCTTTTAGTTTCTATGAGGAAATGATTGAGAATATTCCAGTGCAGCTATTGACCAACCCTGTCATGGCAGTTTTTATACTCACTGGGTGTCAAGACAGAGCAACCTGAGACAAGGTGGTCAATCGTTTCTAGCTTTTCCTTACAGAATCTACGTCTTTCGTCTGCTCTGTTGTGTAACACATTGGCCTGATAATTATGCTTGAAAAGACTTTGGTCTTGAGCAGCAAGAATAAAGCCTTCTATTTTCCCTTTCAGTCCAGAGCTCCTCAGTCACTTATTGGTAACTGCTTTGTCAACATCAGTGTTTTTGCTTTGGGCTGCAAACTGTCCATAGAGGATTATTTCTTGCCACCTGGACTCCAGTTGTTTTAAACCATTGTTTTTTATGGCTTTCTTAGTTTTGTCAGGTATTTTCATGGGTTGTAGATGGTTTTTGTTTTCTTTATTTAGATCTAAGTCCAGCTGGAAGAAAATTTAGCTGACTCTTTAAGAACTGAATGTAACTTTTTTGAATTTTCATGTACATTAACTAGTTGCAGCATGCAACTGTAAGTTACCACTGGTACTGCAAGGGAGTTGATAGCAGTAATTTTGTTTTTAAAATTAAGCTCAGTTTTCATTATTAATCTCACCCTACATAGACATTCTTTTCTGATTTTTTCTTTTATCTTGGAATGCTGTATGCCATCTCCTTCATTAATGTCTAAATACTTATATGTTCCTCCTGTTTTAATTCCTTGATTACTGACTCATCATCTAACACAATGTTGTCTGTATTTTCCAACTGTCCACACTTAAAGGTAGCTTTAGCACACTCATCCAAACCAAATTCCATACCAATATCATCACTAAACACCTTTACTGTTCTCAGCAGTCCTTCCAGCTCACCATCATTACAGGCATATAACTTCAGGTCATCTGTGTGAAATAGATGATTTATCTTCTTATTACCAATTTTGTATCCATATCCTGTATCACTCAAAATTTGAGACAGAGGTATAAGTGCCATGCAGAATAAAAGATGGGAGAGAGAGTCACCCTGAAAAATTCCACACTTTATGCACATTCCATTAGCAGTCAAAATTCTGTTAGAATGGGAGATGGTAAGGTTAGTTTCCCAAAGCATCACAGAATTTCTAAGAAAGTTAATTAGTACAGGGAAAACTTTAAAAGTTTCTAGACATCGTAGGATCCAGGAATGAGGAACACTCTCAAAAGCCTTTTTGTAATCTATCCAGGCAGTACTCAGATGTTTTTGTTTGGCTTTGGTATTTTCTAGTATCATTTTATTAATTAGCAATTGGCCCTTGCAACCATGTGATCTTCCATGTGTGAATAAGTTCTTTCAGTGAGAATTGAGGTCAAGAGTTTGTAAAAGGTTGATAGGCAGGTAATTGGGTGGTAGTATTTTGCATTTGCTGTCTTATTATTGTCCAAGAACATTCTCATCAGCATCTACATTCACAACACCTTCCTGAACCTTCTCATCATCCTCTTCCAGGCTTCTTGTGGAGCCACATAGAGCAGCCTTCACAGAGGATTGAGTTGGCACCAATGCCCTTTCTACAAACACCACAAGGATATTTTCCAGAATTGAGTTCAGGTCACGGCAGCTAAACATTAGCTTCGTTTTGCCCATGTTTACTCTCAAACCCTTAGCTTCTATCTCCTCCTTCCAGAGCTTCAACTTCTCAATCAGGTCTTCTAGAGATTCTGCAATGATTACCAGATCATCAGCATAAAGCAGCTCCCATCGGCAACCTGCACTGAACTCTCTCAATAGAGCCTCCAGCACAATGATGAAGAGAAGTGGGCTGAGCACCAAGCCCTGATGCACACCAACTTTCACATCAAACCCTGCGAAATAAGAGTTACTGACATGAACCCTGCTCTTGGCTCCACTATACATAGCATGCATGACTGTGATGATCCATTCCGGGACTTCCACTAAATGCATTGCCCACCAAAGAACTTTGCAACGAACTCTGTCAAAGGCCTTCTCAAGGTCAACATAAACAAAGTACAGATTTTTCTTCTTGGCAAGATACTTCTCCTGGAGCTGCCAGACAATGAAGATGGCAACAGTTGTGCTCCAGCCTGGCATGAAACCAAATTGTATGCTATCAATTAATTGTCAAGTAAAAAATATAACAATTAGATTAATTATTTACTGACTGACACCTGCATCATACCTAACATGATTGTAATAATGTTTTTTAAGATCAAATTACAAACATATAATTGTGATTTGATATTTGCATCAGTATCTTAAAATGTTTACAAGAACTTTTTCTCATAACTAACAGGATCAGGGTGGTGAGATTTGGAAATGAAATGTAAAAAATGTTCAACCTTAAAATTATTCTGACCTTGTACTAATTTGGAATATTCTTTCATTTCATTTGGACTTGGTTATTTTATTTCAAAGAAAGTTTCCTTGGCAATATGTATCCTAACTCCTTCATTTTTTCTTATTGTAGTGTCAAGACTTCCACCATGGAAGGAGAAAAGGAAATACCAGTCAGAGTTGCTGTCAGAGTTAGACCCTTTATTGGAAAGGAAAGAGTGTTAAATCCTGGTTTCTGTTTGTCATTATTTCCTGAGAAGAAACAATTGATTTTAGGGAAGGATAGAAACTTTTCATTTGATTTATTGTTTACAGAGGATAATAGTCAGGTATGTTTGACAATTTAATCTGCTGGAAGATCAAGTGTGTACATTGAAAACTGAGTTCCCAGTCCAAAAGTATAGTTTTAAGTTAATTAGATTGTTAACTGTTACCTGCTTCACCACACACCTGTTTCTCATATATTCCAGGGACCTAACTTCCACATTGTCAGAGAGACAAGCTTTGCTTGTGACAAGCAGCCAAACCTAATTTTATTAGAATAGAAGACATTCTTATTTGTTGACAGTATCTTTTGTCTTTTTTTCAGTAGTTGATTTAGTACTTAAGTAATTATTATCAATTCACTAGTGCTAAAGTATGGAATTCTGACAATCTTGCATCTTACACTGCACCTCTTAGACCTGTATTAGTATGAAAGCTTCACTTGTGTTTGGACCACAAACCATCAAATAACAGGGTAGAATTAAATGGGAATATAATATCCACAATACAAGGTGCATAGTGATATAACAGCAATTTAGTTTTGTAATCATTAGGGTCTTCAGACTGTCTCAGTTTCAAACTAAGGCTCGAGACTTTTCTGTTCCACCAGCTCTGAAGAAAATTGCTTGCATAATAAGTTGCACAGCTCATTGTATATTCCTCTTTCAATGTCGTATGATGCAGGCTTGTTGTAGATTCCTCTCATGATTTTGGTGACCATTGGTTCACTGAAATATTACAAACTCTTTCTGGTAACAGCAATGCCACAGTAAAGATATGATGGTTACATTCCACACCTAAAAGTGAGGTGCATCTGTCATTAACTGGTCTGTCCAATGTCTGTCTTTGTGGAACTGTTTCTGTGGGGGGTTGGGGTTCTACACCACCCTGTTCATCTTGAATGTTAATACTACTCTGAGAAATTTGTACAGCTACTAACTTCCTAGTTTCCACCTGCGACCATCCATCAATTCGTAGGTATATTTTCCAACCCTCTTTACCTGGATTGGTTGAGAAAATTTAGAGGCTAGTTTTCCAAACCCCTTCTGTGAAAGGCTAACCTGTACCCTTGGTGAGCAACTCGAATAATGGTTGAGCAGTAGCTGAATATTTTGGTATGTGGCTTGCATAGTACTGCAAGCTACCAAGAAATGAGCAAACCTCTGTCAGATTAGTTGGGCAGGCAATATTAAGAATGGTCTTTTTGTGTTCTTTGTCTGGGCACACCCCCTCCTTGGTTAACTTCCTCCCCAACCAGTTTATCTGATCAACACAAAAACAACTTTTTTGTGCATTAAAAGTAATCCCCGTGGCACGACAACATTGTAGAACAATATCCAGATGTTCTTCATGCTGGTTTCTGTTGTCTGAGACAATAAGGTCATCCAGGTAACACATAACAAAATTCAAATCTCCAAAAATACTCTCCGTGATATTTTGAAAGCTTGCTGGTGAGCTAATAAACTTGTAAGTCATCTTCTTGTAAGCATACTGCCCAAATGGGGTAGATATTGTTGTATACTTATGGCTCTCGAGAGTTAGTGTTACCTGATTAAATGCCTGGTTCATATCCAGACTGCTGAAAATCTTTCCCTTCCCAACACAGGAAAGCAGTTGTTCAAAGTACCCTTTGCCTGGCTAGGCAAAGGGTACTTTGAACAGAGCAGCTGCTTGTTCACTTGTCTAGCATCTGTTACCAACCTGATTTTCCTATTCTGAGGTTGTTAGTATAATGACATCACATGGGCAGAACAGCAACAGTAGGTAAGAGGTACATTGAAATCAGATAGCGATAGACCAGATAAATTGATAAAGGCTTATTCCAAGGGCTGTGATGTATGAAGGGCTACCAGCATGCCATTAGGGCTAAGGAAGGGACAGTACCAGTCTGTGATAGTAGTTGTAGGTTACCAGACACCTTACACAGTGAAGTAAAAGTAGAATTGGATAAACTAGTTGAAACAGACATATTAGAAAAGGTGAGTTGTAGTGAATGGAGTTCCCCAATAGTAGTTTGTTAAAGAAAGACAGATGCACCTCACTTTTAGGTGTGGAGTGTAACCATCATCTCTTTACTGCTGGATTGCTATATCACTATGCACCTTGTATTGTGGATACTATAGGGAAAAAAGGTGTTTTGATTGTAATCTTGCTGAAATTGGTGCAGTATTTCAATATAACATGGCCAACCTTGAATTTATTCAAGTGTGTTAGTGAGGTGTTCTTGGTTCAGCACCCAAAAGGACAACAGCAATTTCTAATGCAAAGCACAGTGAAAATTCTCAGCTAAACTTGCATTGCAGCAGGCAAAACTTTCCTGTTATATAAGCTATAAAGTAATAGGTTTGGTGCACCAATTTTGTATGGACCCCAAATTGATGACCTTTAGACAGCAAGTAGTGCTCCATTTGGATACATACATAGAATTCCTGTGGAGACACTATTTCCAGGAGT
Source organism: Morbakka virulenta (assembly GCA_003991215.1). Lineage (NCBI taxonomy): Eukaryota > Metazoa > Cnidaria > Cubozoa > Carybdeida > Carukiidae > Morbakka > Morbakka virulenta. The sequence continues at coordinate 571,583 of RDPX01000361.1, read as the reverse complement.
TGCTAAATCATAAGGCTTTTATTGCCGACTGATTTTATCAAAACTGTAATATTTACTTTGAATGTGATATTATTGGATATTTGTTGCACTGTGTTAATGTCTGGTTTTTTCTTTTTCCATTTGTATTTCTAGTTTTTAATCAATCATTGATATAAATCTATTTTTTTAGGAAACTGTATATAACAGTTGTGTAAAGCAACTAGTTAAAGGATGTTTTGATGGCTACAATGCTACAGTATTTGCCTATGGACAGACAGTATGTATATTATTCATCTGGTTTTTTTTTAATTTAGCAGTATAAGTAGGCTTTTGTATTTTTAGGAGGGAAGAGGCTAATTACTCTTTAAATGCATATGACATCTATCTGAATAGCTGTTAACTGTATATCATTTTAAAGATTTACTTACCTTACCTTCCCATACCTTACTGCACCTTACCCAGCTTACCTACTTTACTTGATCAATGGTTTACCTAACCTTGTCTATGTTTGTAATGCTTGGCCACCTCCAATAGACTGCACTCTTTGAAATTATATTTTGGATCAATTTGACTTGATTTCCCATCCTGATTGCTACATCTCATCAGTAAACTCTTTTATATTCTATTGAGGTCTTTGAGATCTTTGCTGATAACATCATGTCAATTAAGATGAGGATGCCCTCTGGAGAGACTCCCAGGTATTACAAAATCATTTACCCTTAGCCATACCTTTTTATCTATTCACTGGAGGTTGCCAAAGTATCTAAGCCTGACCCATCAGTTCTCTTCATGAACACTGATAGTACCAAGACTTTTGTGGAGTTCTTGTATACTAATATCCTGTTCATGCCACATATTCAATGAACTATACCACTGTCAGCAGATGGTATCCATTAGATTATTCCACTTGATGTAATCATGTTGTGCAACCGTTCAACAAGATCTTTCTGATACATGAGCTAAAGATATTACCTCAATTTCTTAGTAAAAGGTCACAGTTGTTAATGATCTGTAATAGTTTTCTAAAGTCTTTTCGTATAGCAGTAATGCATTCATTGGATGCATCCACACCAAACCACATTACCAAGGGATCAAAAAGTTGAAACAACTTTGAATATGCTTTCACGGATGCATACTTAGTAAGCATTTAAATTGTGATGAGGAGTAGATTCACCTTTACCTTTTGTGGAATTGAACATGTTTTTTATCTTTAACATCCATTTTACTGGAAGCATCTCTTATAGAACAGCAACTCCAATAAAGTATCAAATTAGCACCAACTTCTTTGGAACACACACCACAAAGCCATTTAGCATTTGTTGTTAGGTTTAAAACCCCACTTGATGAGCCAGTATCTTTGTATTTCCTCTTTTTATTCTAAGACCCAATGTCTCTAGAGATTTAGAGATGATCTCCAAGCCTGTAATGGGTAAAATAGGTCTTTCAAATTATCATTCATGGTGACAGGATCATCTGCATATATGATCTCCCAAGGGCAGCCAGTATGGCTTTAACATGAGAGAGGTTCCATCACAATAGCAAAAAGTAATGAGGTTAAAACATAGCCTTGATAGACACAAACAGTGACTTTAAACTTCTCACTGAAATGGCCATTTACCCTCTCCCTTGAATTTGCACCATAATAAATAAGCTTAAGAAGTCTATCAATCTATTTAGCAATTTACTATTCCCACGTCACCCATCAAAGTACAGAATGAGGTAATTGATCAAAGGCCAACAAAAGGAAAGAAGATTTTCTTCATTCTAAGGTGGTTTTCTTGCATTTGACAAAGGAAGTATATCACAAACATAGTACTATATCAAGGCATAAAGCCATATTACATTTTGTTAATGTCAGGTTGGGAGAGAATGAGACCTTGAAGAACAAGCTCTAAAAACTTTCATCACATGGACTAGAAGCTTAAAGTCCTCTTCTCCCCCATGATATGTTGCATCACTTTTTCTTTTATAGTAGCTTGACCATATGTTATTAATAATATATATATGAAAATTGAGTAGCAGAAGCAAATGAAAGATGCCCCTTTATATCACAAGTCATGTGGCATTTATAGGTAAACATATTATATTCTTCCAGGTACCATTTTAGCCTGCATCTGCTTTAAGTTCTTTAAGAAAATGTGCAAGGGTTAAAAAAAGAGTGAGGAAATTTTAGTTTATAGATCTTGCCATTGTGTCTTTTATGGGAGTTTTTATGCAATACGGTAGTGTTGATGCCATAATCATATGGTGTACATTGCAAGAAGTACAAATAAGTAAAAGAATGAACCTAAATTTTCATGTCAACCCTTGACAGTGTTTTAGCTTTGGCACATTTTGGACACTGTGATGACCCACAAGGAAGATTGGTATGGAACATTTTCTGGTGATGCTTAATCTAATTATGTTTGTGAATGGAAAATATCAAGTTAGAGTTAAACCCAGAAGAAGCACACTGTGTGATATAAAGCTTGGAGCTTCCCTGGCATCAGTACTTAACCCTATACTGTTTCCAGGTATGCTTGAAGACCTGACCACAGAATTAAGAACACGCTTTTCTTGAATATTACAATGAATTGTAATTTATTTTCCCCACCTGATTCTCAGGGTAACCTTGTTAGTAGGTTTTTTTATGTATTATGAATTTTACCAGATGGTAATAAAAAATATACATGATGTAAATGTTAAGTAATGCAAATATTGAACTATTTTCAAGGGATCAGGAAAGACATACACAATGGGAACTGGAGATCTTTCTGGTGTTGAAGAATCCAAGTATGGAATATTACCAAGAGCAATATATGACATATTTGACCAGGTGCTGGAGAAGCAGTCCAACTTTGAAAACAAGGTAATTTGTACTTGGAATTTAATTTATGCAAAACATTCTCAAGTCTGAAACCAGAAAGTTTTCTAACCATACCTCATCTTTGTTATATGTCATCTTTCTGTCTAAGAATCAAAGGTGATGGCAAAATCCACATTACCATTGTTATGAGACATGTATTTGGTCAGCAGTGTTGTACAGTGCAGAGACCTGGGCACTTACAAACAGAATTAAGCATCATCAGGTCTCAAAATATGAAGATGTTCAGATATATGGTATCAGTCAGGTGGAAGAACAGTCTGCAATAAAGAAGTGGTGGAAAGTTACAGTTTGGAAATGATAGACAAGAAAGATAGAAGAAGAAGGCTACAGTGGTTTGTGCATGTCAACAGAGTAGAAGAGGATTGCCTCCTAAGGTTAGTGGATGGAGTGTAGGCACCTAACAAAAGACCACCAATGAGGCTTAAAATAGGATGGAGACAATTGGTTGAGATATGGGAACAGTAAGATGATCAATAAAGATGATAATGATAATGTATCTCTCTTTCTATTCTGATGCACAATGACACTTATTTGTTCATCCACTCATGTGACATAATGTTGCCATATTGTTTTGGTTTTGTTCTTCAGCAAATTTTTATGTGTTCTCTCAAAAAGACTAGCAGATCATCATAATAAAAATACAAAGGAAACAGTCACCCTGCTCATTTCTTACATTTTTTGTATTGTTCCTTTTCACAATTTAAGTTGTGTTTATATTGACTAAAAAGGTCTTTTATTGGGACTTTAAAGAACTAAATAAATATTGGTGAACAAAAATAAATTTATTAGGCAAATTTATCATGTTTTCTAAACATTTACAATCAGAACACCTTAAGAGGGCTGGGTTTGTCAACAAAAATTACAAAGATGACCCAAGCAACCATACCCTTCAGCATAGCATTCACATCAATAGCATATCTTACACTGTTCCAGAAATATATCTTCCAGCTGTTCAGAAAAGAAACACTACAAACATAAGATAGGTATGGTGCCACTCCTAAAAACAACTTGATTCCTGTCACCAAGCATGTTTGCACTGTCAAAGTATGAAATAGCTATACCTAATTACTTCAGTAACAATGGGAGAAATATAAGGAGATACAAATTGGATAGGATAACTTTGAAGTCGATTTCAAGAAAGGGTCCAATACATGCTAGCATGTAAAACGGACGTTAAACCAAATATGATGATGATGATTATGAAATTGTAAAGAGATAGGAAAGACTGAGGACACTCCATAACTTTATGCCATTGTTACAGTTCATGTGAATTGTCTGTATTTTGGCAGTAAAATACTGCAGCCACTGAGTTGTGACACAAGAAATATAATAAATATTGTTCAGAATAATGCTGCCATTTGGAATCAAGAAGTCTTAGCTCACATGGTTTGTGGGCTTGAAGCTTCCACAATCATCAATCAAACAGCAATATCCAAGTTTTCTAGTAATGGGAAGAATGTCGAGCGAATTCCTCCATTTAAATCCGCCCTTGTTCGCTTTATTACCCAGTCGAAGGTCAATTTGAACAGTGCTGCTACATCACACAGCTTTGTCAGACGCCAGTTTTCACCTGGAAGTGTAGGGTGCTGCCTCCAACGGAACTTTTGTAAAGTTTCTGTAGAAGCTTTTGATGAGGTTGATGGAAACACCATAGTGCCTCAATATCTTCCATGAGCTGTCACAATGGATTCTGTCAAATACTTTCTGAAGTCAATAAAATTAACCTTAAGTTTCCTTTGTTATTCTGTGGGTTGTTAAATAATGTTCCTCAGAGTAAAAATATGTTCTATACAGCCTTTGTTTTGTCTAAATCTAGCCTGTTCTTTTCTAAGGTTTTGTTTGACAGATTTCGAAATTCTTTTTATGAAAATCTTAGCTAAAATTTCAATTGGTACTGAATGCATCGTAATTTAGCACCATTTGCTGCAGTCATTCAGTGCTTATTTTATGGAAACTTTTTACCAACTTTCCTTTATTCCAACCAGATAGTACTTTTTCTTCCGCCCAAATATCCTCAAAAAGCTAAAAAGTAATAATTAACCTAACTCAGGGTCAGTTTTTAAACTCTGCGCTCAGACCACCATCCTCTCCTGCTGCCTTAAGGTTCTTCAAAGTTTCTCTCTCTCTCTCTCTCTCTCTCTCTCTCTCTCTCTCTCTCTCTCTCTCTCTCTCTCTCTCTCTCTCTCTCT
>RDPX01000361.1:554559-566534 GCA_003991215.1 Morbakka virulenta | reverse complement strand
TCGAGATGTGTCTATGAGCCAGCTCTCTCTCTCTCTCTGTCTCTCTCTCTCTCTCTCTCTCTCTCTCTCTGTCTCTCTCTCTCTCTTTCTGTGTCTCTCTCTCTCTCTCTCTCTCTCTCTCTCTCTCTTTCTCTCTCTCTCTATCTATCTATCTATCTATTTGTCTCTCTCACTCTGTCACTGTGTCACTGTGTCACTGTGTCTGGTGGTTATAAATTGATATCTAGATCTTCTAGTATAGTTATATTGGGTAGTTCTTCTGGCTCTGGTCAATTCAAAAATTTCTAAAAGTGTTCTGTTCATCTACTCTATTTCGTTCTCATTTGTCGATAATTTTCCATGTTTGTCTCTCCAGGGCCTGACAAATTTGACATAAATTTTACACAGATTTTTTTCATATCTTGTACAATAACCTACTCTCCTTTATCTGCTGCATCCTCTGCTTGATCTACAAATTCATCTAAATATTTTGGTTTGTCTTTTCTCGAGGATCTCATAACGCTTTTGTTTGCCTCTATGTTTTTACTGATATCTTTCTTTGTTTTCCAACTTTCTTCTTTGCACAAATTGTAATTGAGTTAGAGGAAAGTGGAAAGAGTGCATTTCAATTATAACAACAATGCTGTAAGAAGGTTTTTAAAACTACAACAGAAAAATACCCATATTACAAAGAATGCTGACATTTTCTACTTTACAGGTTAAACCAACAAATCAATCTCTTCGAGTAAAGATTTCAGTCATTGAGGTGTACATGGAGGAAGTCCGCGATCTTCTCAATGAGGAATCAACTGAAAAAGAACTAAGAATTCAAGAAGATGAAAATGGAAATTTGGGTATGTAACATTTTAACCATTCGTTTGAAAAACAAAGTACAAGAAACTGCATCTGGTCATACATTTTTTTACTATTTCTTACTCGAAATACAAAGGAAGTAGTTTTTAAGGAGGCTTTTTCAATGTAAGCTTATGTCGAACTATAATATTCTAAATAATGTTTAAAAAAGGAAATAAAGGGGGATATGGTAAAGTTAATATGTCGAAACAGGAGAAATAAGGTAACTGTTTAACCTTTTATTAGTGGTAGAATGGTAGAGTCCAAATAATAGATTGCAGTGGTTCTGTTGTGCTCGTGGCATTAAGCAGTGGTATTGTACCAGTTGCATTCATTAGTGGCATTGCATTACTGAGTGACATTTGTAGTAGTGACCGACTGAGGCCTTGCTTACCACCATTTGCCAATATTCAACTTGTTTCATTAAATTGGAAAAGAATTTTTTCTATTCATGTTTCAAATATGGATTCCAGAAAAGAAAGAAGCCATTTTATACAAGATGTTAAAAGTATGAAAAAGAAATCTAATAGCATATAACACTTTGTACTGCAGTGTCATCCTGTTTTGCAAAAGATCTACAAGGTGAGCCTTGTAAGAAAACTTAAAAAAAAACCCATACGACAACTTGAAATTCATTCAGAATGTAAGCACTAGAGCTCCTACTGAAATGGCTTCAAAAGTAATGTAATAGAGGATAGAGCATTCCGAAGCGCATCATTTTACTTTTTTTTTCTCATTGCGTACATTGTAATCAGGAAATAGCTTAAGGGCTTATTAAAACCTATATGACTGTGTTAATTATGCTATTTTATTAATGCTCTTTGTTAATTTTTGCTAATTTGAAAGATTAACGTATATACATAGGGGAACACGGCGGTAGCAGGTCTTCATGACTGTTTTCCGTATTTCATGCTAGCATATATGACCGTGTTCTTAGCGCTTTAATCCTCTGTGAACATCAGGGTTGAAGATTTTTAGTAAGCAAAAGACAAGGACAAATTGTAGATTTAAAGATCTTCCGTCATGTCACAGCTACTAGATATAAATGAAGTTCTTAGATATGTATATTTTAGAAACGAATACTGATTAAATGTAGCTGAGTTAATTTATACTTCATAGATGTCACATGGGCTTTTTATAGAATAGTTGTGTTTTCTATTATGAAACTGGTAGTTTAGTTTTGTTGTTTTCTTTTCATTTTTTATTAATAAAGCATTCAGTATGACGTGAGCCAACTTTGAATATGAAAGTGTGGCTCAGTAAAACGTTTATGACCTTTGGTGCAGAAATGTAACTCACAATTAGCATTAAGTTAACAACAACGTGTAAGGTACTGGAATCAAATAATGAAGGTGCCCCATTTGGCAGGTGGATGAGCAGCACTGGTTCGCTCGTCATCAAGCAACTGCGGGACGGAAATGGAGCAAGACCATCGATAGACTGGTGATGTACTGTAAAGTTAAACATGAATCTAACAGAAGAGGATATCGAATGATGAAAATATGGAGAGACAAAGGGTTGTTTGGTATAAGCGAACAGAGATTAATGGACCAGGAGCGAGCAGTTATAGTTAATCAATGATTAACAGATGTGGAGCGTGAAGAAATTAAGAGGAAAATCAAAAGGGAAAGTACTGATGTAATGGTGGATATGAATGATTAGAAATAAAGGGCATGTTTTGAAGATGAACAAGAAACACGAATAGAAGCACTCAGTGACAGAGAAGATAGGATTGGAAATGATGGTGAGGGTATTGGAAAATCTGATCTTAAGGAAGATGTATTGAGCGAGGAAGAGATGGAACAGCTGACTACCATATGTACCTTTCATAGAGATAAGAAGCAACCGCCGAAAGTAACATTCAAAACCGTGAATAAGGAAAATATACAAAATGATATATAAAAAAATCTGGAAATTATTTTTAAAAAGGTCATTACGCCCACCATAACGGAAAAAACAGATTTATTATTGCATTGATATGGCATAAAGCCTATAAAATGGGCCTAAAAGAAAGAGGGGAAATACCAAAGAAAGATTGAAGAGACATATTAACAACGAGATCACGGAATAGAGAGTAGTTAGTAATAAACTTGAGAGAAGACAATAATGAAATGCAGAACAATAGAGGAATGGAATATGTCGATAATAAGTACAGGATTAAAGAAAATGTGTTAGCTTAGTAACAGAGGAATTGAAGCAAAGGGTAGTGACGAAAGCTACAAAGGTTAAGAGGTATGAAGCTAGAAATGAACAGCAACGCCAAAACAGATTATTTGAAGTAGTTCCAAGACGGTTATTTTAGGAATTAAATGGAAAGGATAGAAGTGAAGTTCTGATCCCGGATGCAGATGAAGCATGAAACTTCTGGAAAGATATGGGAAAGAATGTAAAAGTGAGGTAAGGGGTGTAAAAAAAACAGTTACTTATAGATAAACCTATAATATAGAATTCTAAAAGAAGAATTGCATATCTCAAATAGCATGGATTGAGAACTGGCCGAAGGAAATAGAAATGGAATGCACCACAGAACTTTTACAGAAAGTTTGTCTGTTAGGTACTGCAAAGATACTACGAAAAGTACTGGATACCTAAAGCGATATATATATATATATATATACAGGAGATATTAATGTCTCAATGGGAGTTGATGAGGGTCTTTGTTGGACTGCAAACATTCAAAGATTTCAATGTTCACTGATGAGCTGTGAGACAGCAAAACATACATACACACACACACACACATATATATATATATATATATATATATATATAGTGCAAGTGCTCAGATTTCAGCACTTTTGGGCACCTAATCAATCTTGCGCCGTGTTCTGCGCCTCTGAGGTCCTGGTCCAGACTTGAGACGCAGACATACTCACCCTAGGTTACCTAGTGACGCAGTATATATATAATAGTACAGAGAGTAGCGATAAATAACCCTGCTTTGATGATTCATTTTGAAGAAGGTTTCTATTTCTTGCTCAGTTTGTGACTGCTTTTCTTACATTTTTTTTTTCTGTGCCCTTTATCCAGCCTCCAATATATTTGAAGTTACCAATCATTTTTATGACAGAGTTGTCAATTTTAGTTATCTGGCAACCAGAGTCTGATCGAATGACATAAATTATGACATTTTATCATTAACATTTAAGTCGACTTTGACAACTTCTTTCTCCACAAGAATGCGAAGCTTTTCAGCTTGTATTAGCTTATCATCTACTGGAGCTGTATCACCAGCAAAGTTTGAATTTGTAACATTGATAGATTGTTTTATTGTGGGTCGGACAAAGATAAAAAAAGGTTCCTGTTTGTGGTGGTGCCATAAAGCGTAGACACTACAAGACAAGGAAACTCTTTTTGTGTGGCCTGCAAAGGTCTAGTGGCTAGGATTTCGACTTTTAACGCATTTAGCTGTGACTTAAATTATTGTATAAAAGCTGTTTTTGTTGGGTTTTTGACTCCAATTTTTTCGATCAAAAGAGATTTATACAACACCCTCACTATTGAAATTCTAAGGTATTGCAAAATTATGGCAATTTAATAGCCGTACTTTTTGAGTATTTTTGCTTTTTTCGACTTTAGTGATTTCCGGCCTGCAGGAAAAAGTGGTAACAAGCATTGAAGAAGTAAGAAGCATTTTAGAGTACGGAGCTGCCGCGCGACATACTGGAAATACAAAAATGAATGAGGATTCAAGTCGATCACACTGCATTTTTACCATCTCGATTGGTACGTTTTTATTTTGCATAAATATGTGTGCAAAGCTGCTCTCAATTATGAAGGTAAAATGTTCCCTTCACACTACTAAAGATAAAATTTGGTCGCAACTATAATATTTTATTACCTCAATGTAAAGCCACAATGAGGGGAACTCGGAACAGGGGACATCTTACATTAATGAACAAGACTCTAGTGTTTATACGAAGCTGCTATCAGTCTTTTTAGAAACAAAACAATGGTAAGTACCGGACAACAAACGAATTCCTGTTACTTCTAAGGCGGATTTTTTGTGAAATTTTAACCGCCACGTACTGACATACAAATATGGGAAATTAGTATTTTTGCGCATATTTTTCCATAAAACTCCCACTAAAATATATTACCCCCATGCTTTTATATTCATCATTAATTGACGTTTCTTTTATTGTTTTTACTATTTTGTAAATTGAGATTGTGTATTACACTCTACACCCTTTGTATCTTATAATTTTGCTTCAAATATACCATTTTAGCGTCTGAAGGATGGACAACAGTGGACCCAAACAGTTAGTCTTGATGTGCGCATTAATGAGAGAACGAACTCAAGTTTACGTAGTTAAGAAATGTGGAATGAGTCGAGCTATTTAGCTGTTGTAGATTGTCAAAATGCACTAGATCGAGAAAAAAAGTGGTAGTAGGACAGGAAGGAGAAGAAAGAGTGGCAGTAATGACAATAGTAATGGTAGTAGTAGTAGTTGCTGTTGTGATTGTTGTAGTAGTAGTAATTGAAGTAGTAAAAGCAACAGTAGATATTGTGGCGAGGTAATACTGTCGTGTTCATTTTTTGATTTTTTAATATTCCCTACTACATATTCTTGTGTTCCCTACTTGATTTAAAAGCCATTTAATAATTTTTTCTATAGAACAATTTACTAACATTAATTCACCCGAGGGAAACACAACCAAAAGAGGTAAGAGCTGTAACACTGCAAAGCTGATAATAATTCACTGTATATGTAGTATATGTAGATATAATTTTTATTTTGTGATAAAGTTAAAAAGAAGAAGTAAGCTGTTATTATTTTCGTATATTTTATTTGACTTTAATCTTTCTTTGGGGTGTCCCTTCAATAATAAACAACATACTTTTAATTAACTTTGCCTCTCCAATTATTATTTACATGACAGGGCTCAAAATATTTTTTTTCGGATCCGCACAATTATTTTTCTGGGCACAAGATTATTTAACGCATGCACTTGTATCTTTGATATGCATTCACAAAATGAAAAACATTGTTTTGTATCTAGCTGATAATTGCTTAGGTATTGATACTTTTAGTGCCAATGTTTTTACAACTGAAAAATTTTTGATAACCCCAAACTACTATAATTTCGAAGAACCAAACTTTTGTAAGAAGGCTTTATAAATGAAACTCTTTTGATTTGTTTGTGAAAAAACAAAGAAACAAAAAAGACCTAGTAACACCGGCAATGTGGCATGTTAAATATTGCATTCAACGCAGTATAAATTAATAATTAATTGTTTAATTGTTTATCATTTCACTTTCACACATGCTTCTACTCTCTAGATTCCCCATGTCTTTGTCCGGTGGACGTCTGCTAGTCATAGTGCGTTTCTGTGGGCCATGCAGTCTTGTACATTTATGACCTCGTAAGTGTCTCTTCTTGGCGACAGTCAACCATTTCTTCAAAGCTAGGTTAGCGTCGAACTCCTGAAGCTCTAAACCATCATCTGAGATACGAAGTATATCTTCCAGGGTTTAGTAACCAAGACTTGTGCGAAGATTGCTTTTCTCCCTGTTCATTCCAGAGAAGCTTCGTTCGTATACAGCCGTCATCGGGGAAATCGTCGCCATTAGAACCAGAATGCTGGTTACTTCTTGCGATCTTTCTGTCAGCAAGTCAAAATAAACAGATTTCGCGCTATCCTAATCCTAATCCTCCAAACAATTTAAAAATATCTTTGATTGGAAGGAAAACTTCTTTTATTTATCTGCATTTTTTAGGTAAATTGTAGTAAAAGAATAAAGACGTGTTTTCAGACACCTTGCATTTCCTCAGAGTATTTGTCGGAACGCTATCAAGACCGGCAAGTTCAAGCTGTTGCGCGATACAGTAGGCAAATGCCATGCCTGGGTTTTTCTTTTGCATCAACTGCTCTGACCCTGAGACTGGACACCGTGTTTCTCCAACAAGTGCTTTACTCGGGGACTCGTTTAGCCTCCCTGAGGGGACTGATGCTTAACCATTCGTTGATGGCACAGCTTAAGTGAGCCTCGATCTACCTTTTTTAGTGGACCCTTCTACCATGCCTTCCAGAAATAATTGTTTGAGTTTTCCATCAGACCTTCTAAGAAAATATGCTGCAAATTTGGGTTTTTTTCAGGACAATCTTCTTATCTGTTTTGACATTGAATATAGGTTTTAGTACTCTACTCGTTTAGTCTTGTTACGAGTTAAACTAATATGAAAATTAACATGATTTTTTACATAATTGTAAACATTTGATTTACCTAGTATACTTGACAAGCACTTACTTTTTCCATTTGTAGGAAAAGTTGTTTCAGCAAAACTTAAAGTTGTTGATTTAGCCGGTTCAGAGAGAGCCCATCGAACAGGAAATCAAGGAGAAAGATTCAAAGAGTCTGTTTTCATAAACACCGGGCTTTTAGCTCTCGGAAATGTGATAAGTGCGTTATCGGATACAAAGAGGAAAAACTCACATATTCCTTATCGTGACAGTAAATTAACCAGACTCCTAAAAGAATCACTAGGTGGAAACAGTAATACACTGTTGATTACATGCTTAAGTCCATCTGTTGCAGATTTTGACGAAAATTTGAATTCACTTAAGTTTTCGAGTCGAGTAAGTTTCTTCACTTTTATTTACGGTTCGAATTAGCTTGTCATTGTGGAAGATAACAAACATATGTCGACTTAATAGAAAGTAATAGTTTTCAAATAGATTCTTTAAAAGCATACAAATTGAACATAACAAAATCAAATCCAATGACAGAGTATATAAGAAACCAGAACACAAAATGGGTTGCACATGTTGTAGGAGCATCTAACGACACCTTGACAAAAAGGCTCATGTTCGTCGACGAGAAATATACGAGAAGAGGCAACCGTAATAAGACAGTGCTAGAAAATGTGCAAGAACTAAAAAAGGGAAAGTCGTTAGAGACATTTCTGCGAGTATGCAGTAAGAGAAAGTTTTAGTTTGTCAAACTGATTTGTATGTTAGTCAGTGCCCTAGAGTCCCGTAAGGACAATTGGGTTAAGCATTTATGAATGTGTGTATGAATGTATGTATGGTTTTCATGTATGTATGAATGTATGTATGTATGTTTTCATGTATGTATGAATGTATGTATGTATGTTTGTAATTTCATGAGAAATATAAACAAAAATCTTGGTGTAACTTTAATTACTTAAAACAAGAAGCTGTTGTTTGTTTGTTACTTGTTTTTGTTGTTGTAAGTAATAGTGTTAGAACATATTTTCGTTTTATCATGGTTTAAAATGGCGCTTTTTTGTACCAAATCACTTTGAAATACTCGCTGGTGATTTCTCCCTGAATAGCAAAACTGTACTTTATCAGAAACTCAACTTTTCGTTTGACAGCGCACTTAATTTACTACACCTCTGATTTAGTAACAAGGAAAAGAATTCGAGTATCAAAACCAGAGACTGGCAATATGTTCTCTTCCCGTTTAAGTGCAATAATTCCTAGGCCACTACACCTATAGAATCACAAGTAATGTTTTAGATACTGTAATATTAATCATAAAGGAGGAGGCTAGAGTTATATGTTACCTGTTATATTAACAATTCCAGTAAGAATTGTTAATACAACATGGAGCAGTTTGTTATTTTTAATTGCCAAAGAAATTGATAATGTCTTAGTAAACTATGTAATTAAATGATCTGGCTCTTAAATATTGAACTGGCAACTATTATATTTGTTTTTGTTGTGATGAAAGACGTCTTGAAAACTATTTTGTTTTGACATGCATATGTTTTAAGGGTGATAACATAGTTGTTAACTTCTCTACATGACTAATCTGTTATCCTTTTCGATTGTTGATTTGAAAAACCGAGCACAACGATTTGAAACAAGGGGTTATTAAAATGACTCTGTACAGAATGCTTTCCCGCTATTTGTTGCACTTGGGAGTGAAATAATGAGAAGAGGGCGAGGGGGGGTGAGGGGATAGCGTACCAAAGTGAAATACTTCGTTTAAAGATTTATAGTTTAACCTTGGCATTTCATCAATCAATGTGGATTATTAACATTTTTTGAAACGTTTGGTGTACCAATTCTAGCCTGAGTTAGCATGAATTATCAGAAACTTTAAATCTTAGTTTCTTATTTGCATAGAATGATGACAATAAAAATGATGATAAGAGATAGGGATTAGCTTCTTGCTGTATAACTACCATTTTGCTTTTCCTGTCTGTTTTTATCGCTTTGTCTCACAGTCCTGTTGTTTATATTTTATATTTTTTATTCATATTTCGAATAATTGCTCATTTTATACATTATTTATAGATATAATGTGTATTATATACAAATCAGTATGTTCTACTAAAGATCAGTTGGGGAAAATCAACTCCTGAACTCAATTTTTACTGGTCAGCTATTCTTTATTGGTCATGTGTTGAAACACGACAGCCTAGAAAAAGCTCTTATTCTTGGCTTGATTACTGGGAACAGAGGCAGGGTCAGACCAAAAGACTTGAGTGAGCCACCAAATCAAAGACATTTGTGGATTAACTATGGCTCAAATGGCAAGAACTGTTGAACGTCAGGAGACTTGGATGAGGCTTGTGCAGAGGGCCTCGGCTGCTCGAAATCGAGCTGTTCGTTTTTGATGATAATATTAAACATTATATTTTGTATTATATGTTTAGTTATTTAATGGCATGTTTTCGCTATTAGCCACCACTATAGATCAGCACCAATCTTCTACCATATGTGAATAAATAGTACTTAATTTCAACCGACTCCCAAATACGTATCAGAGTCTAACCGACCTTTAATAATTTCGACAAACTGCATTAAAATGTATATGTGAATATGCGATGTGTAAAAATGCGGTGTACGTAACAACTCAGTTATAATTTTTTCCAATATTTTGCAAATTTATTAGGCCAGGACTATCAAGAATGCACCTGTCATCAATCAGGAGCTCCAGCAAGTACAGGTTAATCAGATGAAGGATGAGATAGCGGTATGTCCTTTGGCCTTTTTTCAGCTTTTTTTCTTCGTCACATTTTTGAAACATACAAAGTATATGTTTGGTCAGCGTTTGCCATCATTAATATTAGCCCACTAAATTTGTATAAAATTCTGAGCCCAATAATATCAATTGTATTGTTAACTAAAGGGAATTATTGATAAAGAACTGTTTTCTGATGCACATACATCAAAGCGTTGTGTCATATTTGAAACAGAAAGTAATCCCAAGGTATTATTTTTCCTCAAAGACTTACGTATGGACGAAAAATTTGCTGCAACAATGTGTATTGATTCATTTCTGTTTAAATGTTATGGTGATCTTTTGAAACAGGAGAAATAAACGGACGTTATGCTTAAAGTAGACGGCATACGGAGAAAAAATTAGTTCAAGACTGTTCACTAATTTTATTATTCATTTTTTGAAGACATGACGAACACTGAAACGAAAAAAAATCCTAACTTAATACTTAACTTTTATGGTTTATTTGAAATCACATTCTTATTCATTTACTATTCCAACTTCCACATGGGAGATTGCTTCTCCAATGTCTTAGTCCTACAACAATAGATGGAGTACAAGGTTCTAATTGTGAGGTTTCCTTCTTACTTGATCCTAAAGACTCAAGTAAGTCAGAATCCACATATCATTTCCTATGATATATGCCCCCATTCAAATTTTCAAAATGAACTTCTCTAAAGCTTTCCGAGGAAAGTAAATCTCGTGACTTGTACGTTTTGAGTTCCTCCTAATTGTAGTTCCATAACCAACAGTTAGCTCGATTACATAGAGGATGCTACCGAGAGAAGAAAATATACGGCTAATTAGTTCGAGGGATAAATGGGGTTGTCGATGGAACTAAATCTTGGAATTATATAAGAAAGCCAGATCTTAAACCAGGTACAATATCATTGATTTTCGCTGCCCAAGAACAAGCCTTAAGAAAACCAATTTTTAAAAAATTCCATATCAATAAAACAGCTGAATCACTGCTCTGCAGATTGTGTGGTGTTAAAAGTAAAAGTACTTCTTATTTCGTTAGCGAATGTAGCAAACTTGCTCAGAAACAATACAAGGCAAGGCATGACAGTGTTGTGCAAATCATTCATTGGGAATTATGTGGTATGTATGGTTCTCAATGAAAACAGAAAAGGTATGAGCATGAGCCACAAAGTGTGCTAGAAAATGAAGAATCCAAGATATTAATCGGAATTTTAATGTGTCCGCTTCAAGGACCAGATATTGTAGTTGTTGAGAAATCTGAAAAGAAATATGAGATCATCAACACAGCTGTTCTGAATGATGTGAGAATAGGGTTTTAAATTTAGCAACATGGATAAAGACAATTGGTACGAAAACATGAGAACAGAGGTGTTGTACGGTCCTTGGAATAGAAGAATGTTAATACTGGAAATATAGACTTTTATTGGGTATCTTAAGGAAGATAGCAATTGAATAGAATCCATAGAGCTGAGGCTACTACCTGTATCTAGATCTAAAGGACAAAACTACTGGTGTAATACTGAGTAAAATCATAGAAATAGTAGTAATAATAATAATAAATGAAACCTTGGCCAGACGACCTAATATAATGCTAGTAAACAAAGGCTATAAACGATAAATAGTGTTGTTGATACTGCTATATTGTATTAGATGGAAATGTAAGCAACAAAGAAACTAAAATGATTAAGAAATGTCTCGACCCCAACAAGAGATATTTTTTTCTTCGGAATTTGAAAACCAGAGTCATTTCTAAAGTTTTTTTATGTCGGGAATAATTCCAAAGGCCTTAAAAGGGCATCTCAATGCTGTCAGTGGGCATATGGACCTGATGCAGAAACCTGTACTGCTTAAAACTACTAAAATTCACAGGGATACCGGTAAATCTTGAGCCTGTTTGTTTTCGACCTGACGCAAGATAAGTCCAATGGTTTAACAACTGTTTTGCGTGTATCTCAATAATAATAATAATAATAATAATAATAATAATAATCTACTTAAGGGAGGTATTCAATTTTCTTTTCCGGCTTCAAATAAAAAGATCAACCCAACAACCAACCCCACCAACCACCAACACACACCACAACCAAACACCCCACCACAACCCCACAACACAAAAAAACAAACAACATCACACAACACATACAACACACAACCAAATTATACGAAAATAAACTGACACAC
>RDPX01000361.1:482406-553754 GCA_003991215.1 Morbakka virulenta | reverse complement strand
ATCCAGCACCGGGTCACTACCAGTGACCTAGGGTGAAGGAAGTTTTGGTAATAAAATTAAATAGAGAGAGCTCGTCTAAGCAAATGAGCAGTTCCGTTCAAAACAATTTTCTGTACTTCTTGCAAAGAAGGTTCCCCTGGGATTTGTTTCAAAAAGCTATCTGTTCCTTTCTTGATGAGGCCTAGTGCACCCACAATAACAGGTATTGTCTTTGTTTTTAGATGCCACATCTTTTCCACCTCTATCTCTAAATCCTTATATTTAGCAAGCTTTTCAAAAGTCTTAGCAGAGACATTCCTGTCCGAAGGGACACTCATGTCTATCAAGAGGCAAGTGTTCTCTTTCCTGTTCTTGATGACAATGCCTGGGCGGTTTGCTTGTATGGTACGTTCCGTTTGTATGGGAAAATCCCACAAGATCGTAACATCCTTACTTTCAGTTACAGGTGCTGGATGATGTTCATACCAGCTAGCTTGTGTTTCAATGGAACAGTGCTGACAAATTTTCCAACGTAGGTATTAGCCAACTCGATCATGACGGTTTTATATTCGTTTGGTGTTAGTACCGAGCAGCCAGAGACAAGGTGGTCAATAGTTTCGGTTTTGTCCGCACAGCACCTACAATCTTGTTATTTTCAGGTTTTTCAAGTGCATAATAAAAATAGTATATTACTTCAACGTACTCTTCCCTAGTCCATTTTTTCTTTTTTTCTTTTGAGGTGTGGTATTTATATTGCTAGTTGGTAGTTCCAAAGGGCCAGGGGTAAGGGTTACCTTGTTCTGGTGACCTTGCGTACTTTCGTTTTGGCATTCTTTTCGACCTCAGACTGGTCTCTCCCAGAGGGACGCATCCACTTTGCTACTCATCCTGTAAGAATTTTGTACGATGTATTAAAGCATGTTATTGGACGGTAATCCTTTTCATCACTCAGATTTCTTGTCTTTGGTATTAACACCGCTCTTCTTATTTCATTATCTTGGTTTATAGCGTTTGCACAGGCTGTTCTTAATGCAGGCTTATTCCTCTTGGGCTAGCCACAACTAGCAGCCAAAGGCCAAGAGGTTTCTTTCTCCTTGCATTTCTGAAGCTTTTCTAAGAATCCTAGCTGTTCCTAATAAGGCTGTCTTTTGTATTATGCCAATGTCTAACTCAATATTTATTATGTCAGTCCATCTCTTGAAATTTTTGCTGACACACCCTAAAGCTCCAACAACAATTGGTACAACACGAGCATTCTTCAGTGATCAAAGCCTTTTTAATTCAATGTTTAGGTTTTGATATTTTTCAATATTTTCCTGTTCCTTATCATGTACCCTACAATCTCCTGGTACAGCAACATCAGTAATGATACAAGATTTGCTTTTCTTATTAACCACAATTAGATCACGTCTTCTGGCCTCAATAACATTATCACACTGTATGTTAATATCCCAAACCAATTTCATGTTATCATTTTCAACTACTCCCTCCAGGTAGTGCTCATACCACTTCTCCTTCCTTTCAAGACCATATTTCTCACATAATTTCCAATGGATTAGTTTAGCAATGTTATCGTGACTCCTCTTGTAATCACGTTGAGCAAGCTTTTTGCACTCACAAATTATATGCTGTACAGTTTCACCCTTTTCATCAAACATTCTGCACATTAGATTTTCTGTTGTTTTGTCGATCTTACGTTTAATATAATTTGTTCTGAGTGCCTGTTCTTGCGCCGCAAATATCGTTGCTTCTGTTTGTACTTTCAAGTCACTATGGGCAATCCATTTCCAAGACAATTCTCTATCTACTTCTTCAGGCATTTTACGATCGAATTGCCCACACATTCTTTTTTCATGCAACTTAGATTTTAATTTAGTTTGATTTTGTCTCTTAAATTCTTCTTTCTCTACTAAATTGTCAGTTCTAATTATGCCCATTTTTTAACATCCTTCAAAAGCAACTCATCTGACTCAGGAACATATAAACCTACGTTGTTTTCCTCCAATCTTACACATGTTTCAATCTCAATCAGGCCACTTCCTTCGTCTTTTCTTTTCAAGTATAACTGATCGACATCACTCTTTGGATGTAGAGCCAAATACATCGTTAAGATCTTTTTCGTCGTTCTATCTAACTTCTTCAACTCATCAACTTACCAATCTATGATTCCTGTCCCATATCTTAAGAGTTCAACTGCCCATGTATTAATAGCTTGGATCTTATTCTTACCATTTAATTTAGATTTTAACACCAACCTCAACCGTCTTTTATATTCAGTTACTACCTTAAGTTTCATCTCTTTCTCTTTAATCTCCTTTAACTCTAAAATTCCAAGATAGGTATACCCATTTTCATCTACCTCTTTCATAATACCTTAATACCAAATGAATTTCGTCAGACTTAATCAACTTCCCTCTCTTCAGAATAATCACTCCACATTTTTTAAGCCAAACTCCATGCCAATATCCTTACTGAATACAAACACTGTTTGTACTAAGCTATCAATTTGATCCTCACTTATCCCAAACAATTTGAGATCATCCATAAAGAGGAGGTGATTCAACTTGAATTCTTTCTTACTCCATTCATACGATGCATTCACTTTTCTCAAGACAAGAGACAGTGGGATCATGCATATCACGAATATCAGTGGGGAAAGACTGTCTCCTTGGAAGATACCTCTTTTTACATCTACTTCACACAGTTCAGGCCCATTTGAAGTTAACAGGAGTTTCCATCGTTTCATACTTTTTTCCATAAACTCCTAATGTTGTTAGCAGTACCAAACATATTAAGACATTCTAGAATCCAGCTATGTGGGACAAAATCATAGGCTTTTCTGTAACCAATCCATGCCATAGCTAGATNATAAAGAGGAGGTGATTCAACTTGAATTCTTTCTTACTCCATTCATACGATGCATTCACTTTTCTCAAGACAAGAGACAGTGGGATCATGCATATCACGAATATCAGTGGGGAAAGACTGTCTCCTTGGAAGATACCTCTTTTTACATCTACTTCACACAGTTCAGGCCCATTTGAAGTTAACAGGAGTTTCCATCGTTTCATACTTTTTTCCATAAACTCCTAATGTTGTTAGCAGTACCAAACATATTAAGACATTCTAGAATCCAGCTATGTGGGACAAAATCATAGGCTTTTCTGTAACCAATCCATGCCATAGCTAGATTCGTCTTCTTCTTCTTATAGTCCTTTAGTATTGCTTTATTGATAAGTGGGTGATCTTTTGTCTCTCTGCTCTTTCTCTTACAACCTTTTTGCTCTTCCGGAAACAAATTTGCGCTTTCCATAAAACAATACATCTCTTCCAAAATAGCACCAGTTAGCAGCTTCCACATCAGTGGAAGACAGGTTATTGGTCTGAAATTCTCGACAGCATTTCCTTTTGCTGGTTCCTTCTGACACATCACTGTTCTTCCATAGGTCATCCAAGCTGGTATTTCTTTTGTCCCATCAAGAATATCGTTTAACTGGCTACCTATCTTTTCATATACTCTATTGAGTTTCTTTATCCAAAAGACTTGCACTCCGTCATGCCCGGGTGCCTTTCAATTTGGCATTTTCCTGCATTCTTTTAGAACCATATCTTTATCAATTATAATATTCCTCTGTTCAACATTTACCATTTCCTCCTGCAAACCATTCAACCAATCAGCATCTTTTTATGCTCTTTCCCTTCACTCCAAATCTCACTCCAGAAGGTTCTACTTTCCTCTCCATTCGGTATGTCACTATTACTATTTCTAGCATTTCCATTTAACTCATTACAGACCTTCTTTTGATCGAGTCGGAACAATCTATTTATTCTGTACTGTTCTATTCGCTGTTCGTATCGGGTAATTTTTGCAGTTTTGGAAAGGACCCTTTGTTTTAATTCTTCAATTACTGTTGTTAAACCCTTCCTTTCTGCTCTGTATTTTTCCATTACCAATTTTGCCTTACCCCCTCTCGCAACGGCTATCTGTTTTTTCTTTATCCATTCAACTTGAATTCTTTCTTACTCCATTCTTACTTTGCTTTCACTTTTCTCAAGACAAGAGACAGTGGGATCATGCATATCACGAATATCAGTGGGGGAAAGACTGGTCCCTTGGAAGTTACCTCTTTTTACATCTCCTTCACACNCTCTTTTCAAAATAATCACTCCACATTTTTTTAAGCCAAATTCCATGCCAATATCCTTGCTGAATACAAACACTGTTTGTACTAAGCTATCAATTTGATCCTCACTTATCCCAAACAATTTGAGATCATCCATAAAGAGGAGGTGATTCAACTTGAATTCTTTCTTACTCCATTCATACGATGCATTCACTTTTCTCAAGACAAGAGACAGTGGGATCATGCATATCACGAATATCAGTGGGGAAAGACTGTCTCCTTGGAAGATACCTCTTTTTACATCTACTTCACACAGTTCAGGCCCATTTGAAGTTAACAGGAGTTTCCATCGTTTCATACTTTTTTCCATAAAGCTCCTAATGTTGTTAGCAGTACCAAACATATTAAGACATTCTAGAATCCAGCTATGTGGGACAAAATCATAGGCTTTTCTGTAACCAATCCATGCCATAGCTAGATTCGTCTTCCTCTTCTACTTGTTAATATCCTTAATAAGTTGCTTGATATCACCTTCAATACGTCTTTTCCACCACGGATCCTTCTTCTTTCCTCCTTTATATTTTTTAAGCCCTAGTCGATCTGCTACCCAGACACCTGCAGCTTTGATTATATTATTTGTCTGTGTTTTACTCTTCGTTTCGATGAAATCCAACACTCTATTAACTTTAGCAGTAGCTACATTTAGGTTATTCATGTTAACATTCTTAAAGCTAATTCCATCGGTATTCCTGCCATCAATGACGATATCATTTAATTGAGCAATAGTTAACTGCGTTTCTTCATCTGTTTCAATATAAGGAATCACATCGCCAAAATTATCGTTTTGTTCATGAAAGATATGATCACTTTCTTCCCCACCTATCACTCTGTTATTTCCCTTTTGTCTGTCCTCAACCTCTTCTGTATTCACATTCACTTCTTCACTATATAGATTTATCCTTCTTTGAATATTTTCCAATTCCAAATTGGAGAACCAACCGTTTTTTCTAATGGCTCTTGCTTATCACACAAGCGTTGCTCAGTGACATCAAAGACTCCCCGTTCTCTCCATTCATGCACCAATATTGCTTAGAAATATTGGGTAGTAAGTGGTTTTTATGAAAATAATAATACCTGATAATAATAATACCTGATGCTTTATCAATTAATTTTTTATGACGTTTACCTGTAGCAAGACGCTCCATACTTCAGTAAAGACGGTTGAATATTACTGGATTTTTCTTTCTTTATAGATTATTTAGTTAGTTGCTTGTTTATTTTATATCGATAAACTTTCGGTCGCTAAAACTATTTACTAACTCAACAGCATGTCAGATATAACAAAGAAAGAAAGTGAGCACAGTATATTTAGAATCATTTAGAGACTTGAGCGAGGTACCTGACCCAAGCTAAGCTGTTAGCCTACCACGTAACGACTACTGAATTCTAGCTTTGTTGATACTAGTTCAAAATTTCATTTTAATATTTCAGAACTTTTTATATCATGATTTAGGCATTACGTGAGGAACTACAAAGGCATAATACCGCCCCAAGTGAAGGGTTAAGGAGGACATCGAGGCTGCTGGATAACGTACAAAACAACGATTTACAGAATGAAATTAAAAGGTAGGTTTACTAAAAAGGCCCAGTAGTGATGATTACTGCTTGCGCTTGCCTGACAGCTTTTATTCCTTGAGCGTGGCCAGGAAGGTGAAGTACCCAACCCGAGAAATGACCTGGTTGGCGGGCTTTGCGGACAGCCAGATGCTACATCAGTTACATGTGACATAGCTGGCGATTCAACGCGAACAAAAGTAGAAGTTTTAACGTGTTAGTGAAGCAATAGCATTGCATACCAGTTAATCATTATTTGGATAAAAAGAACGATAGGGACCGTAAACATTTTTAATGACCTTTCTAAGCTGGGACATCTGCAGCCCCCCACTTTGCCTAATTTTAGTGTTTATTATGTGTAAGAGAGGCATTTTGGTATAGACTTGGTTGATAACTAGAGACTTTAAGGGAAGTACTTGTTGTGCTTTGCGAATTTTTGAATGTTGGTATATGGAAGTTATAAAGAAAATTTAGTTGTAGCGTGTAGTATTAATTGAAACATCGAACCAATGTAAATTTCGGACTGAAACGGTAGGATATAGCCGTTTTTAAATGAAAATTGTCGAAGCACTTTTGTAGTTTATTGACCCGCTTATCAATTTTACCAGGAACACATTCCGACAACTTGATCACTTCAACTCGATAATCGTATTAATAACACTTATCTACCATTGCCTATGGTTATAAACACTAACCTTCAGCTTTTAATTGTCAAGGCCTTTTCGCGCAGAATTTGCTTATGGGTTCGGCTCTCGCAAGTTTAAAGTATGCGTACAGAAATTTAAGCCCGATAATTACGTAGGCTCGAAAATAAACTAAGACAGGTGCTGGCAGCAAGTGGCTGAAAAAGTTTGAGATACTCTTAGAATTCAGGGGATCCCCGATCCGACAGGGAATCCCTCCAAGAAGCGAGCAGAACTTTTAACTTTCGATGAACAGTCACCAAGGAATTTATTCGTAACTCACAACGTGTGGCAGACCCAACATACGCAGGCGCAAAAACGCTCACAGCAAAACGTTATAATTTTTTCTGCATTAAACCTACCTCTATGATGCACGACATAGCTTTAAAAGAAGACCTTCAGTGACTTGAAGATTGCTCAGTCCTTTTTTAGGTGTTTTACCTCAAGTAAGGCATGAACCTACGTAAGTACAGAGGGCTAATTTTCTTGTTTGATGTTTTTTCTTTGTAATTTTTTATCATTTTGATTTATTGATCTCCAGAAGCATGTACAAACTCAGTAGTATGCCATTTATAACTGAGAAACAAACTGGGTACAGTACTTCCTGAAACCTGGCCGGGGTTCGAAACGTGAACGTCTTGCATGACAATTTGTTAATTCAACCAGCCGGCCACTACTCTACTAAAACGTCTTACGGCAAACTGTTCCAAATGTAAATTCAACCAGTCTTCAATAGACTTCTACGAAATGAAATTTTCGAAATCAGAGATGTCGCTTACTCAGGAGAAGGTAGAATGTCTTCTTAAAGCACCACCTGAAGGATCAGTAGCAAAGTATGCCCTTTCTTGGGAATGATGAACTGCACCTCAAAGTTTATACAATGATAAAGTACAATAAAGTATCGCACAAATATTCTGCCGCAAATTTTAATTACAAACTCAAGCTGAAATGCTATCAGTTTTCGCATATCTACGAGCTAGCCAAGGATAATCGCACCAATTACCTGTCGGTACAAACACCGCTGGAATCAAACATATTAGAAAACGAACACAGAACCCTTAAGCAACTTAATTTGTACTTTAAACGCGATAATTAGAGGTGACCGTCCATCAGCCATCACGTCTGGCTAAATGTGGACCAAATGTGTGGCCACAAATGAGGACAAGACATTATAGCTCTAGATATTGGGAATTGTACAAGGTGATGTCACCCCCAATGAAAAAATGCAATTTAGTAGCTATGCTCGTGTATTTTCAGAGCCTTCCACCACCCTACCACCGGATTGGTGTCACGAGACTACGGAATAATTGTGCCAGGGACACGTCGAGATAAAATCGTCATGTTAGCTCACGAAGGGCTCCAAAGAATAGTACACGTGAAGCAGCTCATTTATGTTCATTTGTGGTTTTCAGAGATTGACAGAATCGTCGAAAAAGAGCACAATGTATGCCTTGTCAAAATGCAGTTATCCTAACGCAGGAATAAACTTGTGAAACAACGGACTTCCCAGCCAAACTATGGAATCGACTGGCGACGGGCCTAGCCCACAGTACTCTACTCTCAATACTTTGCCATATAAATATTAAATTCGACATCGAACTCTGTATTCACCGCTTGACAAATCATGTTGTACGTGGGTTTTCCTAATAACGTAACCAGTGATACTGGTCCGTGGTATAAAAGTAATGCTTATTGCTACTATTGCTGACACTACTACTACTACTACTGCTGCTACTACTACTACTACTACTACTACTACTACTACTATTACTACTATTATTACTACTACTACTACTATTACTACCACTTCTACTACTACTACTACTATTACTACTACCACTTCTACTACTACTACTACTACTACTACTACTACTATTACTACTATTACTACTATTATTACTAGCACTACCATTACTACCGTACCGTTACTACTTCTATTACGTCAGCTGCCACTACTACTCCCATGTATCACTACAATNAGTAATGCTTATTGCTACTATTGCTGACACTACTACTACTACTGCTGCTGCTACTACTACTACTACTACTACTACTATTACTACTATTATTACTACTACTACTACTATTACTACCACTTCTACTACTACTACTACTACTACTACTATTACTACTACCACTTCTACTACTACTACTACTACTACTACTACTACTATTACTACTATTATTACTAGCACTACCATTACTACCGTACCGTTACTACTTCTATTACGTCAGCTGCCACTACTACTCCCATGTATCACTACAACTACTTTTGACAATTCCTAAAGCTGATTATGTTACAAATGTTTTACTTTGTACCGTCATGAACAGTATTTTTTCAAGTGGGAATAGAAAGCATTGGGAAAGCTGGGAATAGGAACGATTATTTTAACAAGGGTTAAAGGACAAATAATACAACTTATACTGTCCGTCTAATGGAGTTTTTAACTTTGAGTATTGAAAATAACTTAAATCAAATTTGGAAATCTCTTTTCTAGTCTATGTGAAGCCATGCTAATGCATCGACGTCGTAAAAGTCAGTTAAACTACGAGAAAAAGCCCAATTCATAAGATGTTTCCTTGAATGTATTAGAGACACTTAATGATCATAAAAATCCGCTTATTTTAGCAGAGTAAAGTATTAGATTATGTCAACCACAGCTTCAAAACCTTGTTATTAACCCTTTCGAAATTCTTTATACATAAATTATTTAGTAGAATAGTTGAACTCTATATAAAGAAGTGGTGAATTTACATTAATATCTGAAAGTGTGATTTTTTTAAAACTTGCTACAGGGTAGCGTGTTTAAAGCCATTTATGCATATTTCCCCTTATCTCACAGTTATTGTGGTCAAGCGAGTGAAGCGAATGAGACCATACTCGATGTTTTTACTTTTTATATACTTTGAAGCCCCATAGAAGTAAAATAAGCTTCAGAAAGTTTGTGGCCACAAGTGTAGCTATTTGAATTTACCGCTGTTTACTCAGTTTACCGCCATTCTTTGCGGCCAGCGATAAATTTAAATGGCGACACTTTTGACCACAACTTTCTTGAAGTTTATGAAACCACAAAGTACATAGCAAAAAACACTTCACTTAAAATTGAATTTTGGAATGGTTGTTAGCTTTCCAATGAATATTGAAATATGCTATGTTGCTTGAGAATCAATTTCGAGACCTACATATATGTTTGATATGGTAAATCGAAGTAGGGGTTCCCTTCTCTAAGAGCTGAGCGAGAGCACAGTACTACCCAAATGTGTATGTATTCTGCAGTAAGATTTTGTAGTACCATGTTCTTCTCTCGATCACAACGTTCGTCCCCTTGTCAGCTCTTAGGAAAGAATGCCCCTACTTAGCCTAGTTTTCTGTTTAGGTTATATTTATATCTGAATTCCATTTCAGGTGCCAAAGCGAAATAAAGAGTTATATAAATCATACCGATTCGGCGGCTAAAATCTTGACGTCATGTGAGAGAACAGTTAATCTTACAAAGCAATTACATGAACAAATTCATCATTGGCGATTGACTAGAGAAGTACTTTTGAAAACGTACGGTGGCACTAAAGGTCGATTGTCAGGATCGACTGTATTGGCAGATGTGTTGGTTGAAAATTTAGAATTGGTAAGTAGATTTAGGCTTTTCAATAGAGATTAAAATAAGAAAAGAAGTGCTGTGTCACAAAGTTGTATGATTTAGACAGTAAAGAAAACAGAATTTATTATAATAGAAGAATATTTTTGTCTACAATTGCTACCACAATTGGCCAATTACAACAGAGACGTCCAAAAGTCACTAAAATTCTTCAGCCAATAAAATCGCAGTTGACTGGCACCTAACACCTTTCTAGTATTGATTAGCAACCCAGTGTATTACAGAATGTTGAATTATGATATTCAGAAACGATTGCTCTTTGTTTTGTTGTTACTCTTTCCAGTAATTGTTTATGTCGTGGCGACTGCTACTTTCATCAAAATGAATAGCAATCCCTTTTCCCATCAAAAGCCTGCCCTAAACGATTTTGGATATGCCCACATTTAGCGGCAGCCGATGACATCAGGTCTTTTATGCCTAAAACGAGTCTAAAATGTATCCCCCCCCCCCTCTCTCTCTCTCTCTCTCTTTTTCCTGATGGACTCCAGGAAGTGATTATTCCGACGCCAGTTTTAGTTGCTTAAATCTTCAAAGATAATAACAACTGGCTAGCATGTTGTTAATTAAAACACTCACGGACAATGGCATTCGTTATTAAAGCGCAATCGGTCGTTTGGGGATAGCAGAGTTAGAGCGCTTGTGTGCCTGTTGTGGTATACCGATATCACGGTAAATTTGCCGTCGCATTTCCTCAAAGGTTTTGACTCATAACCACTTTTTCACCATGAATAATAAACTGGAAGAACAGTTAAAATAAGCATCCTCACTTTGTCGAGTAAGGAACTAAAAAGAGCTTTCATACATGGAACTATTTTATCCTTAAAACCACAGAACAATGTATCAAATATTTCCACATGATCATTAAAACATAACGTTAAACGCCACTGTCTCTTACCATTATGCAATAACTGTGATTGCTTCCGGTGACAAGGTTTCTGTGACTTCCAAGCATTTCTCAACCCAAGTAATAATAACCACGCAGCTCCACTGGATGAACTAACTACCTTACGAAAGAAACAAGTTACGGTCCATTGAATCCCATCCCATCGAAATATTCGGGGCAATTAAAAGCTGGCATGTTAGTAAAGACAGGAAGGCAAAGAAGGAGGACAATCAGTAAGTGACATACAATGAAATAAAAACCATTGTTAAGGAAAAGTAGAAGAGAAAATGGTACCTTAAACATTAAAACTACAACGTGAGATGTCCTTACTATTTGCTGTCCAGATTCTGCAGTTTGAACACCACATATTCACCAAAATCTACATTAGAAGCACCCCTTTGAGCTACCATATGCATTACAGATATAAAGGTAAACCATCTTCAACAGAGTCTGCCAGCACACAAGAAACTGAGACAGAAACTTGGTCTGCTAATATACTGATGCAGGAAAAAATCTTTGTATCTTTGCAGCCTACAACAACCTTATTTCGAGATACTAAAGTCCTCATTTAAGTGATTGAGAAGAAGAACTTGCAAGGCAGGGATTAATTTTTCACAAGGAAAATCATTATTCGCTGGTATGTAATAGCTGGCCCAGCCATTATTTCACGCCAAAATAGTAACTGGAGTATCATCTATTATTATACCTATTTAGAGTTAAGCTTGAGTGAGTCAACACTGTCCAGTTGCTTCGATCATCAGTCAGCATCCTGACGTCACTGGAGCTCCTGTTAACCCTGTTGAAGGCTGGATAGAATGTTTGGTATCAGCTCATTGGTCGACCTCTCCTCCTTCTTCCCTGCGGTATGAAAGAAACCACTTGGTTGCCGAGGCAGCCTTCCCCTTTGAGACGCCCCCAACAAGTTCATGTATTGCTTGCAGATCACATGAGACACTGAGGGCTGCTATGACTAATTTTTTTAAGACTTCTTCGTTAGTAATAGAGTTACTCCAATTGATGGCCTGTTTCATTTTTTGAGTCACAGTCTTCTAGTTGCTTTTTGTGGGTTGATTTCAACTGCCAAGTTTTGCAGGCTTCGAGTAAAGTGGGCGTGACGTTGGAATTACTGTTTTACCTTTATTAAAAAGCCTTTCGTGTTCGACTCCAGACTTTGGCCAAATATTTCCCAGCTCAATTCACAGTTGATAACACCAGTGTTACAAAGCTTGGATGGAAGAGTATTAAGAGTATTGCTGAGGCTTGAATATGAGTCCTCACTTATAGTAAAATGTTTTCACCATCGGACAGGATTTTATTGTGTAACAGTTTAAACACGCTCCATAGCAAATAAACTGCACTGTTCCTTTTTTTCACTTCAAGTATAATTCACTTCAAACAGAACTTGTTTAAAGCTTTTCAACGTGCAACATGAGTGTGGGAATTATACTGTGGGTGCAAGATATGTGTCCAGGGGGG
This sequence comes from Morbakka virulenta, assembly GCA_003991215.1. Taxonomy (NCBI): domain Eukaryota; kingdom Metazoa; phylum Cnidaria; class Cubozoa; order Carybdeida; family Carukiidae; genus Morbakka; species Morbakka virulenta. Next base: position 541,339 of record RDPX01000361.1, on the reverse strand, counting down.
TTAGGCAGCTGTAGTTTATGGTGTTTCTTGTCGTTACTTAACAAACACCTTAACGCAAAGCACTAACAAGGTAATATTCTTACCTTATTAGGACAGTTTAAGAGCTTCCTCATTAGTAGATTTAATTTAAAAAGAAAGAAAGTGAGAGTTGGTTTTAAGAGTTGTCATTTTAGATTGACAAACGCCAGTTTTTCAAGCCACCAAACCAGTTACAGTTAACTGTTGTTTATACAACTTGAGCGAAGATGGCTGAGGTAGATTTTGAAATTTTCAACCTGTTTGTGACTCTTTGCATTGATTACTCCACATGATACTTCGTGTAAATAATCTCTACTTGCACTTGTACCTCCTTTTTTGTTAATATTACTGTCTTTTTTTACAATAAAGCGCAACCATGACTTGACCTCAATCCAACAATCTTTACACGAAAAGTTGAGTGAAAATGATGCTTTAAAGATTCAGGTGGATCACCTTCTTGCTGAAAATTCAAGATTGCTTGCTTTAGTCGCACAATTATCGCAACATCAGAACGATCTGCAAATTTCTCTTGAGGAACAATTGCAGATAGGCAAAGTAAATGAGATAACAAACGCAGATGTTTCTTTTATTGAAGGTGGGTACAGTTATAAACAATTATAGTGAAATTTGTGCTTAGAAAAAGCTGACTTGCGTGCCTATCAACAAAGATAATTTGTGAGCCCACCATGCAGAATCCATACAGACACTGACCAGTGTATAAAGTATAGTGGAAATACACCCAAATCTGCCTTAAAGACTACCTGTTTATAACTATTACCAGTAAAGGAGCCATGGCTTAATGGTTAGTGTATAACAGTAACCAAGGAGTTCCGGGTTTGATTCCTCGAGCGGGCGAGGAGAATTTCGAACTTTACGAAAGAAAAAGCCATTGGTTGGCGTCAGGAAGGGCATCCGGCTAAGAAATTCCTTACTGCCAAAACAAAGTCCCTCGGAAGGACACCGTCTGGGCCTCATTTGCTGAGGGAAAATGACATTAAAACCAAAAAATAATAAGAACTGTTTTAAATCAATCCAGTAGTATTCATACGAGAATGGGTGGTAAAAAGGTGGTAAAAAGAAACTTTCTTTGGTCCACAAGCAACGACTACTCATTTCGTGTGAAAATATCCACTTTTACCTGATTTTTCCTGATCATTGATTTATTTACTACATCGTTTCTTTTCTTTTATTCATAGGAACAAACAATATTTACAAATAATTATAAATTCCTGATGATGATGCTAGTGCATTGAAATATGTTTACTTACTCGTTATGTCATGAATACTATCGTTATTAGTGTTATTCAGTTTTAAAACGATTTTATTGCTTAAGGGTGAAAAATATCTTTAAAATTATTTTGTTTTGTATTTGTTTAAGTTTTTGTCCATTGCTATATGAAATTTTTTAGCTGTCTTATATACTAAAATACATGTTTTGTTATAGAATTTTAAAAATCCTGCTTGGTTTTAAATCAAGATCAATAATATTATGCAAAAATCACATCTTACGGTGACTACCAACTTTGATAAACACAAAAGTTACAAAAAACTAGCAAAACTGTTACTTTTTTACCCGTGCAAGTAATTCACATATACCAAAAACGTTTTAATTTTGGTCTGTCAAACTTCACCACGTATTCCATAGTCTGGATGACCGTGGGGGCACCACTGATGATCTTGCAACCACTCCTCTCCAATCTCCTCAGTCTCCCGCTTTTCTCAAGGCTTCATCCAATGTGCTGTGTGTCCACTCTGGGATGTTGTCCTCCACTCTCTTCTTCTGTCGTCCTGTCTTTCTGCCTGCTTGAACCGTGCCTTGCAGGAATGTCTTTGTAAGTCCATGTGAACTTGTTGTATGGCCCCACCACTTCAGTTTGCCTTTTCTTACTGTGGTCAGGAGTTCTTTATAAGGTCCGATGGCATGCCTTATCCTCCTTTTCATTTCCTCGTTAGTGGCATGGTCTTTGTAAGAGATGCAAATGAGCTTTCGGAAGCATCTCATCTCTGTTGCTTGTATTCTTTTCTCAATATCTACTGTCAAGGTCCATGGTTCACAAGCATATAAAAAGATTGAAATGATCAGTGAGCGCATCATTCTGATCTTGGATGTCAGTTTGATGTTCTTGTCATTCCAGATGACCTTGAGTTTCGTGAGTGCTGTTGTGGTCTGTCCAATCCTGGAGAGTATTTCAGGTTTGTATCTGAGATTATTGCGCCAAGATACTTGAAGCTGCCGATGGTTTCCAGCTTTTCTCCGTCGATCCTGATGTCATTCCTGGTGCCGTTGGCCTTTTTGGTTATCAGTTTTATCTTCTCTGCACTGACCTGTACGCCGTAGGGTTTTTAGGTCTCATCAAGCCTCTCTACTAGTCTCACAAGCTCCTCTTCTTTGCCTGCCAAGCCATCGATGTCATCGGCAAATCCGATTGTATATATTCTCTTCCAATTCTCTTTGTTATGTAGATAATCTTTCGCTTTCTCGTTCTTTTGTTCTACCTCCTTTGTCATTTTTCGGGGTTTTTTCTGTTTTCGTATCGTAGAAAATCAATTTCTTGCTATGGCTTCTTTATATGTTAAAGAAATTTTAGTATAGGTTGGGTGGATATGTATGGTTAATTGCTAAACAGTGTCCTTCCATGTTAAAATGAGATAAACTTAATCAGCTTGTTAACTTAGTTTAAGAATGATTACTTATAATTGTTGGTTAGAATGTAAATTATTAGAGTATTACTTCGTTAAATCGATCATGTTTGGGGTTTTTTATGTGTGTTTATTATAAATTTTTTACCATTTTCGGCACATACGAACAAAGATGGTGTTTGTGTGTCTATATATATATATATATAAATCAAGTCAAGTCACATTTCCAATCCTCTGACTGATCTGGAATGCTTGTTTATATTGTTCTTTAAACCAATTTGGCTTTGTAGAGAAGAAGCTACTGCAAAGTTTTCGTGCGAGAAGCGAAGTCCTGTTATCCCGTATTGAGGATCGTGATGAAGTTTGTCATGATCTTACGGATACCGATGCGGACAGCCCCATTGTTCCTGGGGAATCTTCTACTAGAGCAAATAGCCACGCTGCTTCCAATTCCATAGAACAACAAAGGTAATTACCGATAGATTACCCTTTTATCCGAAGCAACAAGTGAAAAATCCAAGTGTGTTTTTCTGTTTTATCTCTGTATGAATGTGCTTGTATGTAGTCAAGAGTGGAAATTCCAATTTCGTGAACAAGCAAAGAATTTTTATTTTATTTTGTGCTTTAATGATAAAGTATTTCTAATTTTGTATTCATTATTTTTATAACTTCCATCCAGCCATTTGATTTTTTTCCCTTAAAGATTGGACAAAAGCCGTTTATAGCGTCTTTAGTGGTGAACCCAGAATTTGGGTGTGTGCGTGTGTGTGTGTGTGTGGGGGGGGGTAATATTGACTGCATTGTGTCTTGAAAACAAGACGGATACCAAAAACCATTGGCTTCCATAGTAGATCATTTCCTATGATTCAAGATAGTTTTGAGAAATATATGTCTTACGTTTGTCTGTAGGAAATACTAAGACAAGCCATATTACGTCGCTGAGACCCAACTTGAAGAGTAGCAGTAAGATTTGCACCTTGGACCTATCAGGTTACAAACGTCTCGAAACTTGATCAAGAACACCGAGATGGGGGGGGGGGGGCACCTGTCCAGATATGGCAACAGTACTCCATGCAATGATAATGTTAGATTGATAAAGGTACCAATGTGACGTAAGACTGTCTAGAACGATACAAAAAAACAACCTTTTTAGAAGCAAACTTGTTAATAAATTAAATATAAAAATCCCAAGAACAATGTGGAGAAAGTGACATACTAAGCAGGCTCATTTATGAGCATTGCTCAAGAGGAGAAGCAAGCCCACCAGGGTTAAGACGTTTTTATTGAACGTTCCAGAGTAGTGTTACTGGTAAACAGACAGTTAAATATAAAAACTCTCTTTAGTTAGCAACTGTGCGAAACAGAACACCTGAACATTTTGGAACATATCGAGCTTTAAAGGAACTATAGTTTTGTGGTTAGTGTCGCTTATAGGTAATCAATGTATTTCAGGTTCAATAACTTGAACAAATATTCTGACGGAATTTCACATTTGTTGTCGTCATAAATGACACCTGGCCAAGAAATTCCATAGTATTTCAATTTGAAATCCTTACCCAGAGGCCTTTGGATGATAAATTGTGATTGGACGTACAGGTGACTGTTCAATTAAAGATATTTACCTGTACCGTTAATCAGAATTGTACGATAAAATTTCATTATACTTTGAGCGATGGTTGTGCACAGACATAAATAACGGTTGGGGTTCACCCTCCACCTGGCCTCTTTTAGTGCTGAGAGTCCAAGCTTCTGTTCTTTTATGCCTCATCCTTTATCTTTCAAGGTGCTGGAACCTTCTGTACAATTGATGAAACCTACACCAGAGTTTCAGCATTACTCGCCATGGTTGCTGAAAAAAAGAAAAACCATATCTATATATTCCTTACCAGTTGCAGTCAACCATGCAGACAGATTGATAAGATTAAAAAATCAGAAAACTTTTGATATTCTGTAACAATTTCCACAACCTTTTAAAGTCATGCACAGTCAAAGTGTATTTTGATATTTGAGCTGTCACCTCTTTGTGTTTTCATGATTGACTGTACATGGGCAGTCTAACAACACACGCAATCAAGTGAGGTTGGGGGACAACACACATAGTCAAGTAACAACACACGTAATTAAGTGAGGTTGGGTGAGTGTTTGGCATTTCATCATTAATGAAAGCATTGCATTAATAGATACGTATCATATTTTGTAATTAATAAGGTATTATTTAATTACTGTATTCCTTATCTTAAAGAAACTTTATGGACAGTAACCTTGCGTCAGAGGATGGTCTGCTTTCACATCACGGACAAGTAAAATTCAATTTAGAGGTAAGATGTTTTATGGAAAAGAACCAATAACTGGAAGTGTCCTTCATAGGTATCCATGAGTGATTGTTATAGCTTGTCTGTTACCAGTTTTTCATCACGACATGGAGGATTCAATTTCTGTTATTTATCAATGAATAATAATTGTAATACCCTATGTATATATCTATACTAATATTTCCGACTTATGTTTGTTTTCCTGATTCTCAGAATGCAAACAGTGGGTGAACTTTGAGGGTTGAAACGTGGTCACCTGGGGTAATAGACCCAAGGTATTGGTTTATGAAAGTTGCAGTGACTTCGTTTCATGCCACTGGAGATTACTATTTTCGATAACACAGAGCAATTCCTCATTTCTTATTCTTTTGTTAAGAAGCCTCTAATGTAAACTATATATATATATATATATATATATAGAGAGAGAGAGAGAGAGAGAGAGAAAGNGTTTTTCATCACGACATGGAGGATTCAATTTCTGTTATTTATCAATGAATAATAATTGTAATACCCTATGTATATATCTATACTAATATTTCCGACTTATGTTTGTTTTCCTGATTCTCAGAATGCAAACAGTGGGTGAACTTTGAGGGTTGAAACGTGGTCACCTGGGGTAATAGACCCAAGGTATTGGTTTATGAAAGTTGCAGTGACTTCGTTTCATGCCACTGGAGATTACTATTTTCGATAACACAGAGCAATTCCTCATTTCTTATTCTTTTGTTAAGAAGCCTCTAATGTAAACTATATATATATATATATATATATATATATATATAGAGAGAGAGAGAGAGAGAATATATTTTGTATATATCTTTATCTCTCTTTATCTAATTATCGACCTATCTTTATTTATATAGTTTTACTAGTTTTTTTACTTTTAGATCTAACTGTAGTGGTCATTTCTTCCTTGTAAGGAAAGCAAAAAAAAGGATATTTGTCAAGCCCTACATTTTGTAGTGATTTCCGTTCCATTGTATTTAAACAGTTATTTAATTGTTTTTATTACTTAGCCTGTCCACCCCAACGTAGAAACTCCAAATGCCGAGGTATTGTTGCACGAGTATCAACAAGGAAAAGAACAATCACAACGAAGGATAGGAAACATAGATTTCTCTATCAAAGATTTTTCCAAGCAGATATATGATTTGTCTTCCATCATTAAGTATGTTTGTGTAAACTTTTGTTTCTTTTGTACAGCATATGGTACATTGCATAAAATTTAACTTAGATTTGCTATAGAGTTGCTATTTGGTTTGTTTGTTCTTTACAGAAACCATAGTTTAAATGCACCATTAGCAAGCCAAGGCAAAGGCTTACATGCTATTTGATTTTTTAGTTTTTGCTTGTGTGTTTTGGGGTTTTTTCGGTCATTTATTAGTATTAGTTCCACCGTTGTTTCCCCAAAATCCATCAATGCAACAATTCAGTAAATCTCTGTACAAAGACCTCCTCATTAAGTCACTCTCGGCTATTTTGTACAGTCAAACTTGAAAATAATGTAATACAGATAGAGAGAATTTGAAACTGTAAATATCTCCTCGCCAGCTATGTTGTATTGTTTGCCGTCATACATGTTGTGATCAATAGAGCTGATGTTGGAGGGGAAGTCGTCGTTCTGTGCGAGGCTCAACCCTACATGCGTGATTTGGATAAAATGTCAAGTGATAGGGATTTAGGGTAAAGAACGGTGCACTCAAGTGAAAGATGTGGTTGTAAAAAGGTTCTGGTTAAGGACGAGCATCGAGACCTCAGGTAGTAGAGTATGTTGGTATGATAGTCATAGGCACTGCTTCTAATCCAGCTCGGTGGCGACATATTTTTCACGTTTTTACAGTCGTAAAAAAACCCAACCTGAATTCGTAAGTGTTTGTGATGTTACTTTGTGGAAAATAAGTTGGATGAGACATGCGTCTCCCTTTTTACTATGTTTGAGGCATTTCAAATGTATTTCTGAAACGTCTTCTCTGGAAACTCGGCTTCTAATTTTTGCCGCAGTTTTGTGATGAAATAAAATGAAAATGAAACAGATAAGTCAGAATAATATGACCCTTTCAGATTTTGTTGTTGTTGTTGTCACCAGATCCACCTACATGTGATAAATGATTTCATTGAAAGTTTTTATGTCATATGTCTTGTATTCATATTTTAGTTACTGGAACTCTAGCGCATACACATTTCAGAAAATTCAACACACATCAGTCACCCTTTTCTTATCGGATTTCACATTACAGTCAACTTGTTTAATGAATTATTGTTGAATCATTATTTATATGCGAACAATTAGACCGATGTACTTATTTTGTGTAGTAATCTGCTGTTTCTATTAAATATGTACTTGTGTATACTTGAATTCACTTGTACCCTTTCTGAATTGCTTCTGACAGTTTGCCATGTATCGCTGTGGATTGCTCTAGCCTCCTTGCCTCAGGCCGTTATCGTCATCTGTGTCCCAACTGTAACGATTTTTTACTTGCCATACTAGTTTATGTCCCTTAGGCCAATACACTTCTTAGGATTTTTCTTCTCTTGGTTTTAGCACATTATTAGCATAGGCATACCCCTTGCTGCATGTCAATAGCTTCCGTTGCAGTAGGTGCATCACTGCAAGGGCTTCCCGAATCCTTTATTTAGGTTACAGGTGTCCGATTTTTCCAGGATTGTTTCAGGCCCACTCATTGGTCACGCATCCTTCTATCCTCGTTGCTGTTTAGTTATTATGTAGTTTTTGCATCGTTCTTATAATATTAACTTTGCATTACATGGCGTTATTTAACCTCGCCCTTCCTTTTGATTGTTATTGTTTATTTACGTTTACTTAAGCATTTTACTAATTTTAGACTTTAGATATGCGAACAGACTTGTAATTTAGAAATGGCCTAAGGCGACCGCCAAGCAGAACTCTGCCACTTTTTAAGGCTAACGTTGCTTGTTATTTAGCCATTCATTATCAAAATTGTCTGAGTTGTCAACTAGTACATTTCTGTTGTTACACTATCTAGGTCTGTGACACGTCAATGCTTGGTATACTATACTGCTTTAACTGCTTCCATTCTATTGGCCTTTCCCCCTTCCTTCGATGTACGGGAATCCAATCTCTTATACAGCAGAGACCTTGACCATTTCTCTGTTGCCTTGGCTTTTTTCTTTATATATACATATTTTTACAGTTCATACATTTACATTTATACATATATAGATGTATTTTTATATGCTATTGGCATATTTCGTTCCTGGCAGGCAAAAGGAAGAATTGATCCGTGTTATAAGTGAGAACGAGAAAAATGCACAAGCACTTACACCTGCTTTAGATGAGAAATTCAAAGTCTGGAAGAAGGAAATAGAAAAAGTAACTAAAGAACTTGAAGATGCACAGCAACGTTTGCGTGAATACGAACTTCGAACTCATGCAACTACAGAAGGTAGACAGAAAATCGAAAATGAATACCAAAAGAAGATAGCAGATCTGGAAGAAAAACTACAAACAGTGGCCAAGAATCAGAAAGATGCTAAAAAACTGTATGCTTTTAAAGACAATAATGAAAGGAAAATCGACGAATTAGAAGGACAAGTTGAGAGATTGCGTGGTCAACATGATCAATTACAACGAAAGTTAAAAGAAGAGAAAGACAAAAAATTAAAGCTGGAAGCCGAAGTGAAGAAAGGAGAGCAGAGAATTAAGGATCTTCAATTAAAAACAGACACGCAACAACGGGTTTTAAAACGGAAAACCGAGGAAGTTGCTGTTGTACAAAGAAAGCTTCGAATTGGGTCAGGAAAGGTTGACAGGTATTGTATTCTCGTTCATATAGTTTGAAATTGTATATACTGGGATAGGGTTCTTTTTAAGTAGACATTAAGCATTAAAATAAGGCTGCAGTTTCTAATTGGTATGGTATAGCTATAATAATCGTTGTCAAAGATGTTACAACCATGCTATTATATTATATTATATTATATTATATTATATTATATTATATTATATTATATTATATTATATTATATTATATTATATTATATTATATTATTATATTATATTATATTGTATTATATTATATTTTATTATTTTATATTATATTATATATTATATTATGTTATATTATTTTATGTTATTTTGTTATAGATAAATATTAACTTACTGCCTTATTTTAAGATGCAACCTTTCTCTGTTTCAAATAAATAGCAATACATTTTATACATTTTATTTATTTTGCACAGTAATGTCATTACCAAGATGCCTTTAATACATGTCGTTTTTTTAGCAAATTGAAATGACATGTAGCAAACGAAAAAGCTCAATACTAAAAAGCTGAACGGATGAAGTGCTGAAAAAACTCCCAAGATCCATGTACAAGACAGGGCTGAAGCATTTTGGGGTAAAAGAGAGACCCTGCTGAACACCGTGAATGTTGGAAGCAGCTGTAACAGAAGGATGAAACAGCTAAAAACTAAAAAACAACTTTTTTTTACGATAGCGAGAGGCTATGGCTGAAAAAATGGAAGGGTTATTAGTTTTGTATGAAGACCTCAAGAAAATTATCGGCAAAAGGAACATAAGACGAGATGACATGAGAAAGGGGCGTTTTCTAAAGAGCCCTGACGAGTTTACAAAAATATAACAAATTATGAGAAATTACTTACATTAGAAGAGCCTACTCGTGATACATACACTCACCCAGGGTATAGCGAGGCATCACCACCAATGAAAGATTTAAAAACACCCGACAAGATCAAGTGCCAAATTCCAGGTTGGGGATTTCAGTGAAAGTGGATCGGATATGATTGTCAAAAAGGCGTAGACAAAAAGCGCGTCGGGACGTGTTGGTATATCAAACAAGGTTTAGAAACAATGTGATATGCAAAGTAAGTAACTTTCATTAACACCAAGAAAGCAATAGTGTAAAGAGGAATTAGCTGACAGTTGGTGCAAAGCAAAGGACATATACTTTCCCAAAACGGCGGTGGCTGAGTTGGAGTTGATTGGTCAGTATAGACCAATTTTATTCTCGAATGGAGATAGGAAGATTTATATGGGTACCCTTGCTGAAAAAACAGTGACACGCCTACAAAGTAATTGGTACCTAGATGAAAATATTCAGAAAGCTTTGATTTATTGAGTTCCCGCTTTCACCGAGCATGCATTTTCAATCAGGGTCACTCGCGTTAGAAAAAGAAACACGAAAAATGATTTTAATGTTGTGTGGTCTGACCTGGAGAAATGATATGGTTCTGTGCAACATAAAGTACTTACAAAACCCATGGACTTATTTCATATATCACAATTTAAAGAACTAATGAGCAGCTGTTACGATGCACTTAAGATTAGATTCAGCACAGAAAAAATGATTCCAAATTAACACCTTTGTCTAGAGTGAAAATCATTAAATAAAAATGTAATGTTTGTGTCAGAATAATGAATGATCAATCAACAGTTCAGGGATGTACCAAAAGGGAGAATCACTGCAGTTTCCAGCAGTAGCAATACCTTATTATCTCGAATAGAAGCCGCGGATTCTATTTAATTTTTGTCAAAGTGTGGCTTCTGTTCCACGTCGGCTTCTATTTACCTTTGAAACCATTCCATTGCATTCGAATTTTCTTGCAACTGTAATAACTGTTTTGAAATTCCATACTTATGTTAGTGTCAATGAATAATTCACACTGGCAGAAACAAGCAAGAGAAAGAGTTGTGGTTTGTAATTAAAGCAAGATGTGATAAGTATGTAAAGGATTAAAGAGCAATCGAGAAACAGATCTAAAATACTCAGTTGATGTAAGTATGGTACGGAGATGAAGAAAAGCTATACACACAAGTGATTTACCTACAACACTGTTGACAAGAAGACGAACTTTTGAGGGAGGTTATAAAGACGTGTGTTAAAGATTTGGAAGAAGATTTTCGGGAGAGGATAATATATGAATAACAGACATTTTCATTCTCCTTGCAAACTTATAAGTGGTTGGGCTTTAGAACTTGCTGAAAAACATGCTATAAAAGAACTTAAGACAAGAACAGGTTAATTGTTCAAGTTTTTCAAATGTGATAATCTATCTATAAGAAGACGCACAACCACATGTCAGACAATACGAAAAGATGTTCTGACAGAAATAGGCAATTTGATAAAGCTTAATGAGAAGCTGCGACAAAAGTTTTCATTTTCACTAGCGCATATTACTAACATCGATGAATCCCCCATATGGGAAAATATGCCCAGCGCCACAACAGTTAAAACAAAAAACTCCCTAATCGTTCCAATAAAAACGACTGGTCTTGGAAAACAACGTATCACTTTGCTTGGATGTCAAGGGAGATGGGACAAAGTTCAAGCTATTTCTTTTTTTACTTGGCACAAAGAGTAAACTGAACGTTGCTGCGATCAGTGGAGCCATTGTAAAGTGTTCAAAGAATGGTTGGGTAAATGATGAATCGGGTTTTCAACGGATAAATTAAGTATCGGGCACCTTAGAATTTGAACAAAGGTTTTAAGTTTGGGATTCCTTTTACTTCCTTATCTCTGAAGAAATGAAGGAAAATACTATAAAATAAAGACAATTATTGGGGGTTGCACGAAATTTCCCCTTCCACTTGATATTTCAATCACTAAGTCCTTTAAAGAGATTTCGTGATGATTGTTGAAAGTGAACCTATTTCTCTCTATTACTCTTTACCGTAAGACTTTAAATAATCACTCACGGGCATATTTAGTAGGGAAAATAATTGGTGGTGGGATTTTTTCAGGGGACTTTCAAGCTTGATAAGTTATTTTTTAAGCTGCACTGGTTATCCGTATAAGTGGTTGGCTCGTAAAAATATGAAGTAGCGTTAGTGGTGCCCCCAGAATGTAAAGCCATAACAAATTGTAAGACCGTGGCAACAACTTACCTTGGAAAATCAATCAAAAAGAGGGACACATACAAGAATTTGGAGGAAAAATGTGACAAGTACTTGAATATAATAGAACCAGTCATATTTTGTATAGTTGAGGAATAGATTGATTGGTAACTTTGATAGTTGAGATAGTATAGAGACTTTTAATTTTTACTAAAATCCATTAATTTTTATGCTAGGCAATGTTGAGCTTTTCTCTATATTCGCCCTGTTAACGATTTCGCAATAGATATTGCCTTTAAGTAAATCGCAATTACCGTAATGGCCCGAATATAAGTCGAGATTATAGAGGCCAAAAGTTGGTGGTAATATTGGGGGATCGACTTATACTCGGAACCAAAAAAATTAAGATTTGCTTTTAGATATAATTGTGCTCAAACCAGGTGTTTGCAACTTCACAATTCACCGCACACTCGTAATGACCCGTGATGATACACCCTCCCTTAAGTTGCGTGATTTTACATGTCGTAATAGTGTTGATTGCCCTAAATGGTGCAATAATGGTGTAATCTATTTTCAAATTTTTCTTTGTTGAACAAAAAAATGGCTAAAAATGGAGGGGTCGACTTGTACTCATACTCTAACTTATACTCGGACCATTACGGTGCCAATTTGGTGAAATTTGACATTGATGTTAAGAGTCACTGCTTTTTTTTGTTACACCTTTCACATCGTAAAATACCAAAGAGATTAATACTTCATACGGTGTTACTTTCTAGTGTGGAGAGCGCAGAAAACTAGCACCTAACTTCAAATGTAAAAGTATTAAAATCATACGGCAAAGGGAAGCTCCAAGAAGTGTGTGAATTCCACACCAAGGTAACACAGTGGAAGAAAGCTGCTTGAATTGGGATCCTTGCGAGCCCTTAAGCACTAAGCACCTTTCCTTTTGAGAATAGGAACTAGAAATAGTTTCAGTTAACAATTATACATGTAGAAAAAAGAGAATTCTACAATCTGACCGCCTTTAGGACGAAGCTACTTAAATAAGCAACCTTAAGAGCTCTTAGTTCCACAAAGTCAGGCGATTTCTTTGAAAGTCCTGTAGATTATCTTCGCAGGAAAGAAAATGGAAGTAGTTAAGTCAACTCTGATATACACCTTTCAAAACATACCGATGAAACAAACCTGGTAACAATATATCTCAGCGATGTGGTGTGGACTGTAGAGAAGAAGATTAGCTACCTCAAATTGCTCCACAAATACAATACCGTAAAATCCCGGATAAACGCTCATCTGGATATAGGCCCACCCGAATATAGGCCCACTGTGGTTATAATGCAAAATCCATCCCGCTTTTAAGCCCATCCGAATATAAGACCATGTGCAAGGCATAAAAATCAAAGAAAAACAAGATTTTAAGCCACTTCCTTTTATATTTCTAGAAAAACAAGGTATATTAAAATATTATTTGCCTTTAAGGTTATTGCGTAGATAGCTTTTTTTGTTCGTATTTCCCATACACTTTATATATGCACAGTATTTCTATTCCTCCGCCGAGTACCAAATTTTCTTCAGTGGCATCTCTTGGTGATCCAGTAACTTTCCAGTTCTGGTTTCTGGAAAATACGATGTTTTGATGCTAAGAATATTGCTTTATTTTGATTCTAACAAAAAATCCATCCCGCTTTTAAGCCCACGAGGAAATAAGCCCACCCGAATATAGGCCCACCCAAAAAGACCTTTCTTCTGATATAAGCCCAGGGTCTATATCCTGGATTTTACGGTAATTTACTTAACCATCATCACAGTTAAAATGTGTTTATATAGTATAGTATATTTATTTGAAATTATTCATTGTTTTTGTGTTTTTTATTATTTTTAGGACGGAAAGTAAGATCGAAGAACAGAAAAAATTTCTAGATGATGAAATGGATAAAATGCTGAAACAAAAGGAGGAAATGAATTCTTTGGAAAATGATCTTAAACGAAGGGAGGAGATTCTAAAGAAAAGGGAAGCATTATTAGTTGAAAAAGGTTTAATAGAATACAAAAAAGTTCGCTCCAGCCAAGTTTTGTTTCAGGTCAGTTAAATGTTTTCAAAATTCTACTGTGTGAATTTTTATATGAGCTTTATCTCAAGAAATAATATAAATGATACCTTTAAACCTCAACCTACATCAAGGTCAGAATTTCGTCGCAAGAAATCAAATGTTATTGGGTGTTATTTTTCATTTTTTTAAATCATTTTTTGCTTAATATATACTGGGACTTTCATTGATGGAACCCCTGCTAAACAGTGAGCCCATTTTTGTCTTCCACAGATTCCCATCTATGAAAGACCCGAAAGGAAGCAACAGAACAAGAAAAAATAGGACAGAAAGCACGCAAGACACCATAAAATGCAAGACATAAGGATCGCCCCCCAAGGACACTCTGTGGGAAGGCCCTTCCTCTTGGGTTGGTCATCATCCCAGGCTCAAGCATCTCGCGACCCCTGACCTGCATTGTTGGGCCCTATAAGCGAAAACCCGACCAAGGAGAGACCAGAGCTACACTTGATCGTAGCCAAAAGGCCGAGAAGTGACCGGTGGGATTTGGGAGATTTGGGTTTAAATTGATGGAATCCCTGGTAAACAGTGAGCCAATTTTTGTCTTTCACAGATTCCCACCTATGAAAGACCCGAAAGGAAGCAACAGATCAAGAAAAAGTAGGACAGAAAGCACGCAAGACACCATAAAATGTAAGACGTACGGATCACCCCTCCAGGACCCCCCTCGTTGCTTAATATATACTATGCCATTAGATGTGGTTCATATGTATGTATTTTTTGAAAACAGACCCCAGTTAAGTTGTGCATTCGAAGAAAAGGAAGATGTGGTTTTTGAAAACGCTATACAGAGTTTCTCTCAATTTATTGATTAACAACTTAAACAGCAATAAGAACAATGGATATGAAAAGAGAATTGTATATGAATGTGAGAAGTAGACAGGTGAGACTTTGTGGCACGCATCCCGAGAAAAGGAAAGATTGGGACCGGCGCTTGACGAGAAGACTCCTCGGCAAGAGAACTGGAGTCACACAAAGAGAATAGTTTATGGACGAAATAGTGAGAGCAACTAGAGAGGTACCCGTCGTTGGACAGTTGCGAAAACGACGAAAGCTATAAGACTGTGGCATTGGTTTTGTTGCCAACGTATGCAGGGACAAGGCGCATTTTAAGAATTTTCAAAATCAAATGGTATATTCAAAGAACGTTCAGAATAATCAAATTATATGGATCAAATCACATTTTCACCCAACATCGGTGAATATCACCAAAAGCGGCTTAATAGTTTTGAAAATGTTTTGTACCAGCAAGTTGATGGTGTGGCCCGGCCCTGGCTAATATATTTGCAGGATATTATGAAAATAATTATTTGAGTCTACACAAGATGTAGATTTTATTGTTTTATAGATTCGCTGATGGATGACACGTTTGCCGTATAAAAAAATCAAGAAAAAGACAGTAATAGGATCATGATTAACCAAAATACTCTTCGTCTATCCTTGGTGTTTACTGTCAAAAAGGAACAGGATATTATTTACCATTTCTAGATGTTTTAGTAGAAAAAACTCCGACTTTTTTTTTTTAATCAGTGTGTTTCAGAAACCGACCTTCACTGAACAATACATACGGTGGGACTCTTTCAGTTCCACTCTAATATCGATAAAAACTCTAGCTCATCGTGCTCTCCTTATTTGCTCCAAAAATATTTGTCAGAAGAGATGGGTAAAATTAAACTAGTTTTGTTGAGTAATGGCTACCCTAACGATGTTTTAGAGAAAGTAATCCGGTACAAATTATCTAGTTTCAAAAACCCTGTGAAACAGACCCCACCCCACCCCCCTTTAAGTGTCCCATATAGTTTAAACTATCCTGGAAAGTACTGGTTTCTACTAACGTTGAAAATCAAATTACCAGGGCAGTTTCCGAATGTTATCATTCATGCTACTGCATCTAAAGTTATTTTTTACCTCACGAAAAATTCGTCNAATTATCTAGTTTCAAAAACCCTGTGAAACAGACCCCACCCCACCCCCCTTTAAGTGTCCCATATAGTTTAAACTATCCTGGAAAGTACTGGTTTCTACTAACGTTGAAAATCAAATTACCAGGGCAGTTTCCGAATGTTATCATTCATGCTACTGCATCTAAAGTTATTTTTTACCTCACGAAAAATTCGTCCGTCTGCAAAGGATGCCTTGCCTGTCAAGAATTTAAGTATGCTTGTGTATGAGTTTAAGTGTCTGTGTATGCCAGATACGTAGGCTGTATATCCTTAAGCCTGATAGATAGATTAAAACAGCACGTCCACAGTGCTTTCAGAGAAAAAAATCCGTGTTTGTTGCCTTAAACCAAAAAAAAGCAATGCAAGAGTATAAGCAAAATTGTGAATACTGATTCTTCTATGATACAGCATTTGCTGCCAAACCGCAAATACAGTGAAAATTTGGAGATAAATGAGTTCAAAATAATTGGCCGAGCTAGTTCTACCTTTCATTTAGGAACATTAGAGGCAATTCATATTCATTTTGTATCACCTCCTCATTACAAGAAGAAATAATTGTTAAAAGTTTACAATTGTTTTAGACAGGCAGCCACCAAAAGTGACGGGCTTTCCTCAGCCTATCACAAAAAATTGGCGGTTTTTCTAGATCATCTCTTTGTTTTCAGTATTGAATAAAAATCACACTTGCTTTCAGTTTTCTTATTCAGATGCCATTACTCCAGTCAAGTGCCTGCAAAATAGCTATCGACCAAAAGGAACATTATTTTTATAGCGATTTTGAAGTTTTGTACCACTGATCATTTATTTGAATTGTAATTTCTTCATGCGCCTGTTGTGGACTAACAATTTTTTTTGCTTCAGTTCATGTAGTCAGTCACTCAGCATCTTTCCTCTTCTCTGTTCCTTTACGCCAAATATTACTTCAAACCTTGTGACTTTCATAGCTGTCTGGTTTTATTGGTTTCTTTGTACGGTTTCCATTTATTTCCTGGTAAAATCTCTTTTGATCTACTCTGCAAAATCGCTTTCGGTCCTGTAGGTTTATTCATTGGTCATATCTCACTATTTTAACCTTTTTTGCTACGAGGCGTTGCTTGAGTTCCTCTGTTACCACCTCTTATTCTTTTCCTGTAATTCCATACTTTCTATTCCATGGTACATGTTTCTGTTGATTTCTGAGCTCTCCTTTTCCACCAAGGTTCCTTCTTCTCACTTTCTCTCTTTGTTTTATAAGCTTTTTCCTGACATCTACCATCTATACCCATAATTTCTGTAACAACGATACTTGCTTCTTTGATCAGATTATTTGTGCCAGTGATGTTTTTTCTGATGTACTTAACCATCATATTAACCTTTTGAATTTTTTGGTTGGGTTTTCATTGGTCAGATTTTCTCAGGTTACATATACTCTTGTGATTATCCTCCTCTAATCTTGTCTTAATTCTATCATATTGAACTTCTGCTCATTTGTCACGCCCCTCCCCCCCCCCAAGTTCTTTCATTGCCCTCTATACTATTTAAACCAATATTTTTATGACACCATCACCAGGGGAATTCCGGTCCAAAGCTATAGAGTTGCTGCCTGTGAGACAGACTAGCCTCCGCCGATCGCCAAGTTGGTATTTCATTGCCCCGAGCAGAGCTAACAGGTATTACACCTTGGCCAAAGATGACCTAATGGTGATTGTGGCAAAGGGTAACTTTACCCTCCCACGTGGAAACCCCACACCCGGATACAGTTTTAAGTCATACATAGGACATTTATTCATTTATTGTTATTATTATTACTATTATTATTATTATTATTTTATTATTATTATTATTATTATTATTATCACCATCATCATCATCATCAAATATTTGTAATAGATGGTTCCTTCAGTCATTTTTTTTGAAATTTTTACACTGTTATCAACAAAGTGCTGTAAAATAATATCAATAAAATTATCGGTAACAGGCTAAAAATATTTTAATAGGAATGAAAGGCTACATAAATAAAAGAACATCGAAATTTTTATGAAAAAAGCTAATAAGTTTCATAATTGAATTCCAGGTGATTTTTAGCTTTTTGTGGCCATGTTGAATTGAAAGATAAAAAGCCAAGGCCTATTCCCATTTTTTTTATTTTAAATTTGTTGTCAGTACGAACGACATCCTGGCGCAAGCGACGGAATAAGAAAAACCTATTCTTATTTGTTAGAGATAAGACAGCACAATGTCAAACTACAAGGTAGTAGTTTAATACTGTAGCCCTGGTAAGGAAGGCTGACAGGTAATACATCATGCATGAGGGTGACGTTGAGCTGTGCCGGCCAAATATGCCCCGCTTCCCGAGGCAAGATCAGCGCGCATATCTGATAAGAATAGATTAAGTGCCAGATTTTATTTGATTGGTTTCTTTTTCGTTTTAAGAAGTCCTGTAAGTGTTATCTGGTCACTTTGACGTGATCATTCTCTTGTATTATTGTATCCTCAGGATATTATTCGTTTATCGGCAAGGGTAGATGACTTGAATCAAGGTATAATGAATCATGAAGAGAAGACAGTAACATCAAGAGATAAAGATAAAGCAAAAGAAGAACTTTCAAATTTATTGAAAACAAAAGCTGAGTTAGAAAAACAACAGCATATGATTGAAAAAAGACTTGAAAGTGGTCATATTCTTGATGACATGGAAGAACAGAAATTTAAAGAGGTTGTTGATGCAATTGAAGCATTAGATGCTGCAGTCGCGTATAAGAACGAATTGATTAATGAACGGCAAAATACAGTCAGGCAAAATATGGTAACAGAGGATTGGATCAACTCACTTCTTTCAAAACTGGGTGAAATCAGCCTGGATGAAAGTAAAGCATTGTTACGAAAATACTTAGAAAAGGTGACCACGCTAAAAGAATCCGAAAGTAAAGCAAAACTAGAGAAGGAAATGTGTGAGGTACAGATAGAAGAACAAGAACATGAAATCCACCAGCTGCGGCATTTTATCAAGTTATCAGAGTCACGTGCAACAAAACTAAGAGTGGATCAGCAATTGAATTATGAAGGACAGATTCAGCTACTATTATCACAATTAAGAGAAGCATCAGAGCAGAGACCAGACGAAGAAGCAATCAGGTAATTCTCTACACATCTAGAGGTATCTGGATTGGCTAGCCAACAATTGTAACCCCCGACACTGCACCCCTCTGACAGTTTAACCACCCCAATTAAGCGTAACCATAAGTTAATTATTTACTGTTTTCTTCTTGTTGCATGTTGTGGGTTTCTTTTGTCACATCACCATCATCAGTTAGATTTTGTATAAAGTCTCTTTTATTTGAAATTCAAAGATTTTTATTTTAATACATTTAATTCTTGGACAACTATGAAATGGACGAATAATATTATCATTTAAAGTGTATTTTGGGGGAAATGAGTCAATTGTGAAATTGTATTCAAATCCAATTATATTTTTCAAAGTTTTTTCCTTCGAAAAGCGTACGAATCACTCAGTGAAGCCGAATATTAAGTTTAAATCATCCTTTTAGGAACGCAGCCACCAGAGTTCATTAGGTAAAGCAGTTGGTCACAAGGCATTTAGAATCTACTTTAAAGCAGCTTGAAAATGCAAAATAACCTTACTCAAAAATTACTCAAAGTTGGATTCTATTCCTCGTTATGACGTTAACGTAATGACTCTTTCCGCTTTTTTGTTAGTTAGAATCCAACTTAATACATTTTTGCCTCTTCCGTGTGTATGTATTTAATTATATATATATATGCGTGTGTGTGTGCGTGTGTGTGTAGCTTCGCCTTAGTGGATTTGCACTATAACCAACAAGCTACGGGTTCAATTCCCAGAGTGAGCAAAAAGCTTTGAAATTTTACACGAAGAAATTGCCATTGGTTAGCGTCAGGATGGGCGTACTGACTAGAATTTCTCGCTGCCACAGCAAAGTCTGTCTAAGGGACACCTTATGAGACTAGGATCTGAAAAATTGACGGTAAAAGCATTAAATAGATATTTTATTTATATATATATATATATATTTATATATATATTTATATATATATATATTTATATATATATTTATATATATATATATTTATATATATATATGGGGGGGAGGAGCTGTTTTCTTTTAAAAGTGCTCTGCATACGTTTTCTATTTAATAGTATATATTATATTATATATGATAAATATTTTTTATCACATGGTCCAAGGGCTGCATTCTGGAAGGAAATTATTAGTGAAGAAAAAAAATTCACTCGGTGATTTGCATTATTTTCGTTACATATATACCATTATAATACATCCTATATCTGCAATAACAATTTCATTTCATTTCAAAGCCTTTCACACTACAACTTGTTAAATATAAATGCATTAATAGAAACTACGTATAAATGTAAAAAAGCTAAAAATTAAGATAATATAGGCTGTTGAAAAATGATTGACATATTGAAAAGGTGATAGGATAATTGTCTTGTAACTAAACCTGTATGATTGTAAATTGTTCCAACTTTTGCCCTTTCCTTTAATTTTAAGCAAATAACTGCAAATTACTTAACTGCTTATTCAATAGAAATTATTCTTTACCAAACAGTATCCTTGACTTTTTGTCTGGTAATAATTCTTACTTTAATTATCTTTCCACTTTCAAGCTTGTTACCTATAAGTTGTCGGGAGCTTTTTTTAAAGCTTAACGTTAGTGTCTAATTTGGTCTAGCCGATATTTGCTAAATAACGGCATACTGTTTGTGTTTTATAGATTACAGGACAGGAAGATCCACCACTTGGAAAAAGAGCTTTTTTATTACAAGAAAACATGTCGAGATTTAAAGAAAAAATTTAGAGAACTAGGAGATACAAGCATTCAGTCAAGTATTCAGTCAAGTATTGGAGGAGAGAAGAGCAACACAGATCGAGGGGGTTATTTGAAAGCTAGTGAGAAACCGAAGTCTTTAGCAGATGGAACGAAAGATGAATTTTCTAAAGCTACTGCACGTAGTAGTAAGGACGGCTATCGAGCCAGAAGTGGTGGCGTTCTGGATGATACAAATACCACACAAAGTAATGAAATTTCTTCTCTTAATGCTCTTGGGCGTGAAATAGATCTCTTGTTATCTCGATCCAAACCCTCTGATACAGCAAAAGAAGAGACAACTAAGCTTGTAGGATCAGCGTCAAAAGATGGATGTGATATGTTTCGGCTACCACCAGTACAATCAGCATCGAAAGATACGAAGGGTCACAGAGAACGAACCAAAGAACAAAATCCAGGCCTTCGATCTGGTCTTGAAAAACAGACATCCGATGACCTTGTTTTAAAGGTAGTTTGACAAATTTGTCCTCTTATGACTACATCGAATATCATATATCATATTATATTATATTTTATTATATTTTATTTTATATTATATTATATTATATTATATTTTATTATATTTTATTATATTTTATTTTATATTATATTATATTATATTATATTTTATTATATTTTATTATATTTTATTTTATTTTATATTATATTATATTATATTATATTATATTATATTATATTATATTATATTATATTATATTATATTATATCATATTGTATTATATTATATTATAATATATTATATTATATAGTATTATATTATATTATATATTATATTATATTATATTATATTATTTTATATTATATTATTATATTATATTATATTATATTATATTATATTATATTATATTATATTATATTATATTATATTATATTATATTATATTATATTATATTATATTATATTATATTATATTATATTATATTATATTATATTATATTATATTATATTATATTATATTATATTATATTATATTATATTATATTATATTATATTATATTATATTATATTATATTATATTATATTATATTATATTATATTATATTATATTATATTATATTATATTATATTATATTATATTATATTATATNCTATTCTTTGCTTTGAGTTGCTTATACCTTTTTTTAATTTTAGTGAATACGATGGTACACCAAAGAAAAGGTCCCATCCAAAAGACGTCACTTCTTCAAAACTTCAAGAAGGTACCAAAAGTTCCTCCATTTTTTATTATTCTTTATATTATTTTTTTATTTTTTTATTTTTATTTTTTTTCAGCCATACTTGTATAGACCAACACTTGACAGAATAGAAGTAGCCGTTTTTTTAAAAAATAGGGAACATTGCAGGGATTTACGTTGCTTGCTTCATTTGTTTTCAAACTACAAAGCTTCTTAGCAATTGTAGAAAATACATTCACTTCATCCCTAAAATCAAACACAACAAACAAATAAAAAGTAAATATAAAAGCACTCTCAGTGTATTCGTCATCATTTACAGAAGGCTCACATTTGAGCCGCCGTGGCTTCCTTCGTCATGGCTCTTCACTTGACCCGGTCCTGCACCGCTCTGTATGCCTGTACTATGGAGATTCCAGTTTCTTCCTTGATATTGCCGATGCACCTTATTATCGGACCAACCTGTGATCATGCCTGTGATCAGTTCCTCGGTGTATTAACAGATAAAATGTAACAGATCTTTCCTGTGTCAAATATTATTGTTATTAGCTGAAGGAGTTTGTCAGTGTTGGTTTGGCATATTTCCTGTGTCGAATATATATATTTATATATATATATATATATATATATATATATATATATATATATATTTATTTATTTGTTTATATGTTCTCGGTGATCATTCTCAAGATTTTCTTGGAGAATTTTCAGAATAACCTTCAATTTTTCCAGAAAAGCAGCTTTCTTTTGGATATTTCGCTATTTGATGTCAAGTTCATGTTAAAGTCAACCCTAAAAAGGTAATGAAATAAATGAATAGTCAAGGAAATAAACAGTAACAATATCATGTTTATGGTACAAAACACAAAATATTAGTCATCATATTAGATAAAAGACCCACAATTTATTTGCCTTTCTAGAATGGCAAGGTCAAAAATGATAAAGTTGAAGTTAAAATGTAATTTCTGCTGTCACATTCACCCAATTCAATGCCTTAGTATTGTGAAGATTAACTGTGTGATGCTTGTTGCACAAGACACTCCAATAGAACCAGTGATCGACCTTCTTTGACCACACCATTCGGTATTGGATATTACCTTAACCAAACGTTTTAAATAAGCAAACAGGTAACTGAGTAATAGAATTAATGCTTAAATGAATGAGGCGTTTTCTTTGTCAGTTAGAGAGCGGCAAGAAAGGAAATACCAAGGGGGAGGGGGGAGGCAGAAAAAAGGGACTGAGGAGGGAAAATGTTTTAAAGCGACAGTGAAAGATGGTTCTTGCAAGTGATACTGTCAGAAAACCAACAAGATAACATGTGAACCACGCACCACTCTATTCCCTTATTTTTTAAATAAATTTGATTTTGTATCGAATTGTATTGAGTTTTTTTGAAAAAGCAAGTTAAGTATTTCGTTGTCCTTGTTTTGTCTTTCAGATACGCATGATGGAAACCCGTGGTAAAATGGCATACTGTAACCAGAACTGGTTACCAATGGATATATTAGAAACGACATCATAGAGATTTATTATCGCTCATAGCGGCTTTAGGTTCCTTTACTTAGGGATCTGTATGTAAAAATTTGTCATATTTTTTCTGACAGAATTCCTTTTGTCTTGGCTTAGCGAAATGGAATTTTGAAATTTGCGTTTTTCAACTCATAGCATACGTCAGCTAATTATTATGTAAACGTAACTCGTTTGCCTTTCAACAATTTCAGGGAGTACATGGTTTGATTTTATGTGATTAAATATGAAACCATAATGCTTGTATTGCTTTGACTTTTCTTTCCATTTACAGATTAATTATTTTCTAAATATTTAAGACTTTTGAATGGGATCTGGACCTCATTAACAGCAACCAACTGACTTTTTCCCCCTGTCACCGACCGAAATGAACGTGACTTTGATTAGTTTTGAACGAGAAGACCTTAAGAGACACTTGCTTCTGGTGGTTGTTGATGGGGAATTTATTGGGCTCATGCCCTACCTGAAGCCAAACAATGGATCTTCCGTTTGTAAAATTCCAGTCTTCTTGCCCGCGAAGGAAATCGAACGCGCGATCTGTTGGTTACAGTGCAATTACACTAACTATTAAGCGCCACACACACACACACACCTCTCTCTCTCTCTCTCTCTCTGTTTATATTTATATCTATATATATCCATCAATCTTTCATCTTTCTCTCTCAAAGATTTCAAAATTGTATTTAAAAATAATATTTTAACCTTAGGTTTATGGGATTTTAGAGTCACATAGGGTCAAAGTCACTGCCATCGATTGTGTGGGCCCACCCAACGTTTTGCAAAATATTTAATATTAAGAAATTGTTTCTAGCTCGTGAAAACTCTTAACTTTATAGTCTTAAAGCAAGTCATAGATGTAGGAGCTTTATCATGTCATGAGTCCTAAACTTTTTCTTTATCATTTCGAGAGATACTTCTCCAATCGAAAGCTGCGACTATATTTACAAAAAAGTTCAAGAAATCCACATCAAAGGTAAAAGGCCAGAAATGTTCAAAATGACTGAGAGAATGAGATTGATAGATAGATAGATAGATAGATAGATAGATAGATAGATAGATAGATAGATAGATAGATAGATAGATAGATAGATAGATAGATAGATAGATAGATAGATAGATAGACAGATTGATTGATAGATAGATAGATGGATGGATGGAAAGGTATATAGATAGATAATAATAATAATAATTTACTTAAACAATCCAAAGTCACTATCACATAGAAAGTTTTTAAATAATTTATATATACTCAGACAAAAAATTTCGACTAGTTAAACAAGTCAACTTTCGATCTTCCTTAGTACTGGCGAAAACGAAAGTTAAAACTTTTTGAAAAGCTCAATACATAGAGCAGATCTCGTCATTTCTTGTATAGGATTAGCTATGAAATGTACTTATAACCTCATCATGTTACCCTTTGTTTAAAGCAGAGCAGGCCTATTGTACGATCATTTTAATGTTGAATGGTTTCTAGCCACTTCATTGGTGAATAGTTAAGTTGCGAAAATAGGTCTATCAATATTTTTTGGTTTAAATTTCATGCAGCCTTTCTTATACCCTCTTGGGAATATTTGTCTTGCGTTTTTGACTGTCATTTGTAATGCTCTAGCGATTTCTGTCATTTCTATGCGCGTTTAGTGAAGCTTTGATTTGGACATTCAATGATGAAAGTTGCGACGGTGCTACTATTTTTACTGTAATGTATCATAAGATCTCCCTAGTTTGGGCTACTGTATTTTGGTTGATTTAGTAAATTGACTGTGCAATTACTTTCAAACAAATGGAGAGAGCCAGAAGGATTTTCAATGATGTCAACGGCTACTTACAAATTGATGGTAAGTACAAGTTATTGACAATTTCGTAAAGTGACAGCTTGCCATAGAATTGACTGAGCAAATATTGAATGTTTGCTTGATAAAGAATATACATTGCTTCATGTCATTTTTTGTTACTACTGGTTTGCTNAACACGTACCAGACGAGGAAGAGCCAAATGGAGTCGAGAAGACAACATCCAAGTAATGGTGTGCTACTCTCTGGCTAAGAGCGACCAGATGATAGGATACATGAAGAGAATGCTTCAAATATGGAGAGAACAGGGTGGGAGGAGTGATGTTGACAGTCAGAGATTATCGGATCACGTCCGGGTGATCAAAAGGAATGCTTTACTCTCTGAGCTGGAGATTGAAGAGATCAGGAGAAGAGTGACAGAACCATCTACAGAGGAAAGAGAGAGTGAAATAGACGAAGCTCTGATTGAGCATAGTCAACAACCCGAGGAAGTAGAAGCTGTAGACGACAGAGAAGTAATCGGGATGACTAATGAGTTGCCTGATGAAATGTCTAAAGAACAAGAGACCATTGTTGAGAGGGTTAAGAACATGTTCAGAAGAAATGAAACAGAAAACATCAAAGTGCCCAACGTAAAAAGAGCAGTGTCAAATAAACTACGCAAGGCAACCGAGAAGGTCAACATCGTGATAGTAAGAATTAAGATCAACACGATAGAGGAAACCAACAGATTGATATATGCTAGAGCAGTCATTGTTGGAGAAGAACTTAGCAAACCACAACAGAAAAACACAAGGGATGATAATCCAACGTGGAAGAAACGATTAGAAAATAAGCTGAAAAGACAGACAAGATCTATCTAGACTGGAGGAGAGCAAAGAACAAGCCACGCAAATATCTGGTGCAGAAATATCAACTAGGTGAAAAGTCAGTTGAAGAGGTCAAAGAAGTGCTGAAGCAAAGTATCATTGCGGTGACAGCTAAGATCAGACGATACACTGATAGAACAACACAGTACAGACTGAACAAACTATTTGATGAAGATCGGAAAATATTCTATGCGTGCTCGAGGGAAAGGAACAGGCAGACGCCCAGCCAGATGCAGAGGAAGCTAAAATCTTTTGGACTAACATCTGGGGAAAAGTGTTCAATCATCAACAGGACGCAAACTGGCTAAAGGAGATGAAGAAAGAGAATACCGGGATTGAAACCCAGAGAGAAGTTGAAATAACCATGGAGATGGTTCAGAAAGCTTGCAAGGACATGTCACCATAGAAAGCCCCTGGACCTGATGGCGTTCAAAGATTTTGAATCAAGAGATTCACATCTCTTCATGCGCGGATTGCAGAACAGCCGTGTGAAATAGTGAGGAGATGTAATGTACCATCTTGGATGACAAAGGGCAGGACGGTACTTATCCCCAAGGATCCAGTGAAAGGCAATATACCATCCAACTTCCGCCCAATAACATGCTTGCCCATGATGTGGAAACTGTTGACATCAATGATTAGAGAGAAGATATATGAACATCTGACTGAAGGGAACCTGTTACCATGGGAACAAAAGGAATGCACTAGAGGAGGAAGAGGAACAAAGGAACAACTGATTATCGACAAGGCCGTGATGAAAGAAAGTAAAACGCGCTTGACCAATTTAGAGATGGGGAGGATCGACTACAAGAAAGCGTATGATATGGTGCCTCACTCGTGGATTGAAGAATGCCTGGAGATGTACAAAATAGACTCGAAGATAAGAAAGTTCATGACGAATAGTATGCAAACCTGGAGGATAGTTCTAGAATACAAAGGAGAAGAGCTTGGAGAAGTTAAGATCAGTAGAGGAATATTTCAAGGTGACAGTCTCTCACCACTTAGCTTTGTAATAACGATGATACCACTGACATCAATACTGAGGAAGACACCACATGGATTTGTTTTTAAGAACAAGACAAAGATCAATCATCTCCTCTATATGGACGACCTAAAAGTATTTGGCAAATCAAAGAAAGATGTTGAAACACTGATGAACACAGTACGGGTGTTCAGTGAAGACATTGGGATGCAGTTCGGAATAGACAAGTGTACCATCTCTGTACTCAAGAGGGGAAGGTTGAACAGTCAGAACAATGACATCGTTCTGGGGAATCAGGAGAGTATATCACTTGATTCAAACAATTGCTACAAATACCTGGGAATGTTAGAGCTTGATAATATCAAGCACAAGGACATGAAAGGCTGAATAGAAACAGGGTACTTAAGACGGCTACGTAAGATCATGAAGTCTAAACTGAATTCTGGCAACCTGATTGAAGCAATCAATACATGGGCTGTATCATTAGTCAGATATGGAGGAGGAATTATAGACTGGAACCAGCAGTAACTGGAGAATATGGACCGGAGAACCACAAAGTTACTGCATGCCTATGGGGCATTGCACCCAAGGGCGGATGTGGACCGCCTGTTTGTGCTAAGAGAGGATGGCGGGAGAGGCCTGATGAGTATCCTAGAAACAGTCAGGTACGAAGATAAGAGCCTGATTACATACGTAAATAGCAAGAACACGAATATCATGACGACAATATAGCAGTACACCGGGAGGCAGACTGAAGATAACAGGAAAATATTCAGGGAGAAACGGAGAGAGAAACGCAAAGAAAGATGGCATAGCAAGGTTATGCATGGACAGCATGTGAGACAGACAAGAACTTTCGGCTCAGAGAAGTTGGCTATGGCTTAAGAGAGGGAGTTTGAAGCGACAGACAGAGAGCTTACTCGTTGCAGCCCAGGACCAAGCATTGAATACCAACTATAGAAAATCAAAAATCGAGCATAGCAGAGAGTCAGCTTTGTGTAGAATGTGCAAGACCAGGGATGAGACTGTTTCGCATATCATCAGCGAATGCAGCAAACTGGCCCAAACTGAATACAAGACAAGGCATGACAAAGTTGCAGGCGCAGTGCATTGGAGCCTCTGTAAGCTGCAGGTCTTTGGAAAAGACCAGGTCCCAGCCTCAAATCCGGCTTTGCCGTGAAATAGAATACCCACAATAATAATAAAAGATACCATTTGTTAAAAAAATTAATTAATACTGATAACAACATACCAATTCATCCAAATGAAAGAGAAAATAATCCTAATTTTTAATACGATGGATAAAATACTATCAGAAATACCAGGAAACAGAAAAAGCTTAATAAACATTAGCTTTATTTTAAAGTATTTGTATAAAGTGGTCGATTTGTCATACGAGAATATACCCATATCAAAATCCAAAAGGACTCTGATTAAGAATATACATAGCTTAGAGAGAATCTTGATTAGTAATAATAATTGGTAATAAGGTATCTGCTATAAATTACAAAGTTAACTTTGATATTGATTGTGATTAAATTTGCTCCACGAAAAATCACAAAATGTGTCCTGACAAAAAAAGCATCATGAAATCCACTATGAAAATGATAACATATCATTATATGAAATAGTCTTTCTAATACATGTGTACAAAAACCATTTCCTGTCGAAATAAAACAAATCCCTTGATTGTATTCTACCAAATAGAATCAAATGTTATTATTTGATTCAGTATACTGTATGCTAATAATTGATAAATCATAGCACTTTTTAGAATCTGATCATCAACAGTTTGATGCAATTCTTTAATGATATAGAAGGAATCTTTCAAATATTTTAAAGAAATTGAAAGTTCAAACTAATATTGAGTCGTGGTCAATATTACACCAGTTTTTGGATAGAACATGATGTAGTAGTTTATTATCCACATTTTAAATGATTCTATCTTTATGCAAACCGAAAAACGCTTAAGAGGCAATAAGTCCAGCTATCCCGTTTAGGTTGACATCTCCAAATGTCATTTGATTTGTTCCTGCTGATGTTCATGCAGTAAAGTCACATAGTTTCTTTCCATTACACCACACACTAGATTTGTTTGCTCTTGCTGGTACATTCCAGTGAATAGGCTAACAACATCACTTATCTAATTCACCTGGATTTGCTCTAATATGGTAATTATCAATGACTTTTTCTTCCTTTAAAAGTTTTTTGTAATTTACAATGATCGCTACTTGTTTCTGATCCAATGACGATATGATCATCTATTGTTCCAGATACAACCAGTTCACCATTTAGTTAGAAGGAAACGAATTTGTCAAAACTGTCGTCGTCGTGACCAAATAAATCGCTTCTGTTCCAATATGAAGCATAGAATGAGTTCAGTTTAAACCATAAATATATTAACAATATCATCACTGCCACTAGNAAATGGAGTCGAGAAGACAACATCCAAGTAAAGGAGTGCGACTCTCTGGCTAAGAGCGACCAGATGATAGGATACATGAAGAGAATGCTTCAAATATGGAGAGAACAGGGTGGGAGGAGTGATGTTGACAGTCAGAGATTATCGGATCACGTCCGGGTGATCAAAAGGAATGCTTTACTCTCTGAGCTGGAGATTGAAGAGATCAGGAGAAGAGTGACAGAACCATCTACAGAGGAAAGAGAGAGTGAAATAGACGAAGCTCTGATTGAGCATAGTCAACAACCCGAGGAAGTAGAAGCTGTAGACGACAGAGAAGTAATAACATTAAGATTGATATCACTTCTCAATCGTTGATTACCGTTAAAATTAAGATAATAACGATTATTAGTACATATTTTTGGTTGGTTAGCTGTAGGTGTTTGCTTACATCTGATCATATAACTTCAATACCTGTCTTGTTAAAGTATTATACCGTAATCGTTTGAATAAGGGCCCCTCTCGAATAAGCGCTCCCTTTTGTTTTAGGGGGAGGGTGCTTATTCGAATTTTCAGAGTTCACGGAGAAAATCGAATAAAAAAATCAATACCTTGCATTGAGGGAAGGCAATACGTGGAAAAGAAAGAATAAGACTTTTTCTTTAATATTTATTCTTTTTGTTTTTCTTATCAGAAAACTTCTTCAATTCACCGTCCACTACCGTAATCTTTTGAATAAGTTCCCCTCTCGAATAAACGCCCCCCTGAAAAGCATAAAAATTAAATAAGCGCCCGGGCGCTTATTTGAACGATTACGGTATGTAACTTCCACGGTCTAGTTTATATATTGAAGTACCATATCTTGTATAGTTTCCCCAGAGTAAGGTTTCGCAGAACTGATCATAAAGATGTACTCTTGAATAGACAAAAGACATCGCCGAGCTACCAAATGGAGAATTTTGAAGACCAAAAAGATCATTATTGCTCATATTCATACTGTCTTTAATTCTTCCTCCAATTAGGACTAGGAGAAGGATCCGCGACCTTAACGACGCGATGTCCTTTCATACTCAATCCGTTATGTTAATGAGTAATATGTGGGTAATATGTGAGTAATATGTGGGTAATATGTGGGTAATATGTGAGTAATATGTGTGTAATGTGTGAGTATTATGTATGTGATATATGTATAATATGTATATGATATGTGAGTAATATGTATGTAGTATGTGAGTTTTATGTATGTAATATGTGTGTAATATGTGTATAATATGTGGGTAATATGTGTGTAAGATGTTTCTCATTGTCACCATCGAACGCTCCCATATTGTGTTATATTATTAGATTAGATATTTTGAAAATAGTTTTTAATTAATCGCTCGTTATATTCTGTGTCTGAATGTTAAAACGGTTTTATCAGTTCCTAATATGATTTTATCGATACTTTTCAATGATCAAATACAAGCAGTAGTAACGTCATAACACACTCATAGAATTCTGATACATGCTACCATCATACATATAATTCAATCATAATTTATCAGACAATTGAGCAACTTCCTGAGGCGGTATCATCCCTACCATCCCTTATATATTCCAATTAGATAAATCAATATTTTTAAACGTTATATTAATAAAAATCGGGTTTAAAAATACCTCCAAGTGTTGGTATGCGTTCAGAGGAGTGATTTTTTCCTAGTAGGGTCTGTTTCCTGCCTTTTTTTTAATTTTTTTGGTTTTTTGTTGGTTTTTTTGTGGTGTTTTTTTTAGGGGGGGGGTTGCTTTTAACACCATTACCTATATACTGTAAAACCATAAATAGAGGTTGATATGACGCTAACATATTAGAAGGACAATTATCCTTTTGATCTTCTATTCTGAAGATCACTTTCCATGGCTGTAGCAAGCAACGGAATAGCGATACTGCCAATGAGGGCACCCAGAAAACCCCTCGTTACTTTTGAGTAGGCTTAATCACGAAATCACTACCATTTTTAAGTACTAGTCATAAGCCCTTTCTTCTGTGTTTTTCTTTAATGAGACGGACATGGGAGCATTTGATTGAACCTGTTCTGGTGAACGAGGTAACCGCCTATCTACCCTTCTAGTAGCTTATCAAGATTAACAAATCTTGGTAAGCTACTAGGAACTGATTTGGTAATCTCATATATAATACGGGTATATTAATTAGCTTCTCTAAGCAAAAATGCAAGACTGACAGGATGGCTATTTAAATCAACTGGTTGGTTATTATTATCAGTAATCTATATGCGAAGATTTGTTAAATAATCCTCTTTATGAAACGGATATGTTAAGAATATTCTTTCTTCACTGAATTGATGAAGCACATCTGATAGGACAGCAGAAACAAATGATTCGCTTATCAGATATGCATGAATCATTATACCATCCACACCTCGCACAAATTTTGGAAGATTGTGTGAATACATTAAAGTTTTTCTGACTGTCTTAATGGCTCCAATAAGAGAAGGAATTAAACCCGAAGTAAGATCAAGTTGGAGATCAGTGTCGAGAGTTTTATAAACAAGAGAAGGATATAGGGAAATGATATTACAACCCCGGTCTTGAATTGCCATTTACTGCAAAAGCTCTTTGAATGGCACCATTTAAATAAGTAAAACTGTAATTACCGTTAAAAAGAGTATTAGTTGTCTACGTATTGCATATTAGAATCGTGACCATATTTTAAGGTACTGCTGTTAATAGTTTGTGACACATTATACTATGAATACGACATACTGATTGAATCTAGAGCTGCATAATACGTTTTGTTTTTGTCGAGAACAATTTTTTGATTTTGCCGGATTGCAAAACAGTGAGATTTACTACTCTTTTGATCCCAAGTTGATATTGAAAATAACGAACTATCCATATTATATAGATTACATTAAAAAATGATAACATATCATATTGCTCCCTGGATATTTCATTCAGTTACAGTAATTTATTGGTGATTATCCATGACTCGTTACAAGCGCTGCTTTAGTATTTCCACCGCGTCACGAAGCACTGAGCAAGCTAAGATGTTTCACTACATCAGTTGGATTGTTATAACATATTTATCCACCTAGCAATCTCGATCTAAGAGAAAATTTATGCTTCGCTATACAACTTAGCTTATTCAAGTTATCGAATATTCTAATAGCTCGACTCGTAAAGTTCTTCTTTGGATTAAACATCGTCCGTCCTTATGACGGTAAAATCATTTATGTCCAATCCAATATTCATCTATTAGTTTTGGATAGTCTATGAACAGACTTAACATACTGTCCATTACTGTTGATTTTATAAGCTTGCCGGGGCTTTTGCTTGTACCACCTTATACCTCTAACAATTGTTTTTTTCCTTCAGGAAGGATTTGAACTCAATAAATTTATCAAGAATATTCATTTTTTTATTTCATTCTTCCATCTCTTTTTTCATTTTTTGTTTGTTTGTTCGAGATAAATATCCCTTTCTGCTTCTGTATAATTACTTACAGTTAAACCTCGATTATCCGAACAAGAGGGCCAGAAAACAATTTGTTCGGATAACTGATTATCCGCAAACAAACGACGACACCTTACTCGATATACATGTACATGTAGTTACGTTAGAACACACGTCTACAAATATTTACCCGGATTCGAAGATCTTGTTCGGATAATCCGAGATTCGGATAATCGGTGTTTAGCTAATCGAGGTTCAGCTGTATATTTATTTGCAGTTACAGTCATTTTTAAAATATGATCATTTGTGCTCATAACTGGGTTTCCAAGAGCTGTTAAATACAATTCATTTTCTGAAATCTTCGTCTCGTCATTAACAAACACTCTATTGGGATTTAAATATTGATTGTGGTATCGTCGAAGTACTTGGGTTAGATTTTTCAGGCTGTGCAGACTGTCTGTTCTTCATCAAACTCAATTGTAGGTAATTGAAGGGCATCATATGTTTTGGCTGGAGAATTATTAATAGTCTCAACTTTTTTTGATTGATTTTTCTCTAATTGTTTAATTAGTTTAAACTATTTTTTTATCGATTATATCGATATTTTAAGCTTTTCTGGACAGTAATAAGATGATCAAAAATTAGTTTCATATCGTTCATCTTCAAACACATCTTCATAATTTCGAACTTTATTTCTGATCCCACAGTTCATATCTTCAGTTTGAAGATTTTTCTCTGCCCTCTCTTTAAGATTGCTGATATCCATTTATATTATATTAGAAAATGTTAAATCGACAGTTCTGTATGAAGATATGTGTTAAAAGGGAGTTATTTATGAAGACAAGTTAAAAATGGAGCCATTATTACAAATTTATGTACATTACATATTTTAATGAAGTTTCATAACTACGATGATATTGTAAGTGAAAAAAAACAACATTTCAAGTGTGTAGATTGAAATATGTCAAATTAATTTTTTAGAATGCTCATAGCTTCTCCTTCTGGTGGTGGAAAAACAAATTTATTGCATTACTGCATCTTAAAACCTTGCTGGTATTTTGACAACATTTATTTGTATGATAAAAATGTAGAGCAAGTAAAGTATAAATAGTTGTTAGATATCTTTAAACCCATCTCTGCGAAAGTTGGATACGAAGTTATTGAATGTAGTAATGATAAAATTATTCCAATTGATGAAATCAGAAAAAATGGTCAAAAAATTGTGATACTTGACGACTTTACGGGTGAAAAAAATTAAAAGCCATAAAAATAAAAAAGTAATTAAAAAATAATTTCTTATATTATAATATAATATATATATGAGAATTGAACCCCTTGAAGGTTATAAGAATGGTTATCCCAATGGAAACAATTCAGTTACTCTGAGAATTAACACAGACACTAAATCTCTAAACCAACACTTGGACACAATTGCCTAAAAAGTAGATGAATTACAAAAAATAATGATTGCTTTTAATTACTAAATATTGGTTTATTACAGTTTATCGCATATTTCGACTTTCTCATGCTGATAAAAATGATCTTAATGCTTACTTACTTATCCTCTTCGAGCCATGGTCGGGTCATAAAGTTTGTAAGCATCTTACCCCATCTATTATTACCTCTTGCTACTGCGGTAGCCTCGCTCCATTTCTGCCATCCCAAATTATTTCTTTCTGGCTCCGCACTTCTTTTTCATGTTGTTGATTAAGCATGACAAGGGAATTCTTGCTAAGGTTAGTCTGTGATTGAAGTCTTTTGTTGCTCCTCGGGTCTTGTTGATGACACCTCCCAGATATATAAGATTGTCATGTCAACATCTTTGACATTCTTTCCCTGGATCTCATTTAGGCTTGTTTCGTTGTTGTTGATCCCCAACACCTGGTCTTCTCTGTGTTGATTTGGAGTCCACCATGTTTACATAGCCTCTCAGTTTCACTCCCATATGTTGGCACTTGCTAGATAATATGGTGATGTCGTCAGGGTAATCCAAGTCTTCTAGCTGAGAGGTAAAATTCCATCTTATGCCTGTTCTTTTTCCATCAGTTGTTCTTCTCATAACCCAGTCTACAGTAATGATGAAGAGAAAGGCTTACATAACATAGCCCTGTCTTATTCCATTCTTGACGGAGAACCAATTGCATGCCTGCCTGTTGTGGATGACACAGCTACTGCTTCCATCGTACATCTCCTTGATTATGTTAATCAAAAGATCAGGGATTCCGTATGACTTAATGATCTTCCATAGCTTCTGTCTGTTGATACTATTAAATTGTTGTATAGAGGGGCTTGCCCTTCGATGCACTGTTCTACGGTGTTATGTGAATGCAAAAATCTCCTCAGATGTACTATGACCTTTCCTGCATACTGTCTACTCCTTCCTCAGCTTTTCCTCAACTCATTTTCTGATTCTCTCGATAATGACTTGACAAAAGACGTCTCCAGGTATGGAGAAAAGTGATATTCCCTTGCTGTTGTCACATCTAGTAAGGTTACTTTTCTTTGGTATTCTGGATTACATAGACTTTTTCCAGTCTTCTGTAATTTCCTTACTTCTTCAAAAAATTGATGTAGTTTCCTTGATGTTATCTCGTGTCCAGCTTTTAAAATTTCTCCACTGATGTTATCCACATCTGCTGTCTTACCACAACTTACTTAGTGCTTGCGTCTCCTCCCCTACTGTAAATATGGACCATTGATTTCTTGTGTTGATTGGTTCAATATCTTCAACATTAATGTCACACTGGATGTCACTGTCTTCATCGCTCATCTTCTCAACATTCAAAACTTCCTCGAAGTGTTTTTTCAATCTTCTAAGTATCTGGTCTTCTCCAATGAACAGCTTAGCGTTTTTGCTTTTGCTTGTCTTTTCTATTTATAAAGTTCGTTGGTGATCTTGTAAAGAGTTACCACCTCATTTCTTTTTGCTGCATCTTCAGTCTCCTCAGCACGTCTATTGATCTTCTCACGCTTATCTGCTTTGGCTTTTTTCTTCACATTTCTATCATTTTCATTGTACTACTGTTGTTTAATAGCACGTATTCTTTCAAAGTGTACACACTTTCCTCCATTCTTCAACTTTTTCCTTTCATCTGCAGCTTTCCATGTTTTACTGCTTTTCCAATCCTTGTGCTGTTTTCCTTTCCATCCCAAGACACTTTCATCTGCCCCAGTATCACCAATGTGAAGTTCTCCCATTCCTTTTCTTTTGCTATGCTCATCCATCTCACCCTGTAAATTCTCTTCCAGCACTTCAAACCTCTTCTCCAATGCTGGTGTAAACTGCTTTTGGATTTCTTTCTGTTGATGTAATCTATCTGGTTCGTATCTCTTTAGTTTGGCAATATCCATGTATATTTGTTTAAATCTTTATGCTTGAAGAGTGTCTCTTTAAATACAAGTTAATATCTTTCACAGACCTCAAGAACTCTCTCACCATTCTCATCCATTTCACCATAGCCTTCTTTTCCTGAGTCTCTTTTGTGATCCATGTTGTTGCAGCTTACCTTGGCATTTTTACCTCCAATGAGGATGAGCATATCATGTTTTGGTGTTAGTTCTATTTCCCTCTATAGTTGTTCATAGAATGTGTCTCTTTTATCCGCATCAGCATCAATTGTAGGGCTTATATCATATTTTACTCTTATTAAGATAGTACTTTTTTTCTTCCTTTACATCAAACCCATAAAGGAAGAGCCTCAATTTCGACAATTAGGAATTTTAGCCTTGTTTCTTTAACAGAAAAAAATCAATGTTGATTCTATTAAATAAACTTTTAATATTACTTTACTTCATCAGACTAGATGACCAGTTGATTATCGTAATCCAATCTATACCCACGAGTTTCGATATATATTTTGTGAATCATTCTTTAGCCCATATATATAACTACAGGTGTTAATATAAAGTAAAACATTTTTATAGGACAAAAAAGGAGAAATGTGATGAGAAGGAAATACGAAGCTCGATAAAATTTTCCCTCGGCACCTACGGTGTCGAAATTAACAGTTATACCTTGGAACAAAATATTTCGCTTGTCAGGATCAACAAGGCAACTTTTTGAGCAGATAGAGTAGAATACATTGAAACTGAAAGAAAATATTGATTATTTTTCTCAATAATTAAACATCCATTTAATCCGTATGTTGTACCGTATCGTATATATACCGTATAAACGTATCCGTAAGTTGTTACCTAATGTTGTTAAAAGTTACGTGTTATTATTATATTATTATTTTTTTACGTATTTATTTAGTTACTTATTATTATTATTATTATTATTATTATTATTATTATTATTATTATTATTATATTCATAGACGATTACATCGAAACCGTTTTGACAAAACTGTTAATAACTGCAGGAAACCTCCGATTGACGACCACCTTTTTAATTATTAATATCTCAAAAAGCCAGATCAATTTTCTCCCGTTTGAATTTGTGTCATCACCTAAGCCATCAGCCTCTTTAAAATGGCCAACTCCGAAATGATTTCTTTTTTTGTCCCAAAAGGGGATCTATAGGTAGCTATTCAACTTCGCTAACGTGATAACGCTAATAACACGCCCATTCTGAGGGAGTTCTGTGAGTGGTCATGCTACCTGTCTGATTGTAATTAGCTGGGTAGTGAAAAGGTCATTGGATTTTATTTATTTCATCCTACTTTGTTTTTAGAATAAACCTTAACAACTACTGCTGCAGACGATACATACGTAGCATTATTAGATTTTGAAAGATGGAAAGCATTCATTCAGAATTATGAACAAACTTGCTTGGAAACGATATGTTAGCAGCAAATTGGTGGTCATTAAACATAGTCAGGTAGGAAGATATTGAATTTATATTACTTTTTGTGACAATTCTAATGTCAGGCGAAAGTTTTGTAGTTATTGGAATGAAATAAGAGCTGCACACAGATAACGATCAACAACAGAATCTTTTACAGTTTGTCATTACAGTCTTTTGTTCGATATTAAGTTTAAAA
This sequence comes from Morbakka virulenta, assembly GCA_003991215.1. NCBI lineage: Eukaryota > Metazoa > Cnidaria > Cubozoa > Carybdeida > Carukiidae > Morbakka > Morbakka virulenta. The sequence goes on along the minus strand of RDPX01000361.1, from coordinate 503,441 downwards.
TTAAAGTTTCTCTTTTCTTGTTCTTGCTCGAAGACACATTATCAAAAAAACAGCTTATCGTTCATCCAAATTTTTAAACAAACAAATAACCACAAGGGAAGAGGGGGAGGGGGAAGGCTTTAAAAAGGAATGAGGTATACATGGTTATAACTGCAATAACCATCAAAATTTCTTATTACATAAAAAATAATGTCAACTAGACTCAGCTACTATTAGTCATTTTTCGTTTTAATTTAGAGGACCATACTATCATATTTAAATATAAATAAATATTTATATTAAAAATATATGATAAAGTATAATCATCTTTTACTTCAAGCTGTGCTGATGAAATTTTAACTCCATTACCAGCAATGTTAAAAGTATTATAAACAAATACCTTATGTTATTCATTATTCAATTTATCTGAATTAATTACAAATAGAAAAAGTTGCCTAGGTGTTTGAATACTAGATGTTTTTTTGACTGTTCCTTGTCTTGCAATTGTACTACCAGAAGTAACAATCAACTTTCTCAAATAAGACCAACTATGGCTCTAAAGAAATATTAATAAATACTTTACCTCACAATTTGGATTGTATTGTAGTCTTCGAACGTGTAGTATCATTCTATAAAGAGTATATCTAGCTCTCTTACTTGCACTACTATCACGGAAGATAACATTATCATCAATTTTTAATAGTTGGGTTTCTAAAGTTATTTTTCTATTTGGTATAGTGAAGGATAAGATAACTTGGAAGTCAATTTCAAGAAAGCGTCCAACACATGCTAGCGTGTAAAATGGACGTTAAACCGAATACGATGATGATGATGATGATAATAATATAATTTGTTGTTCTAGCTGGTTGAAGAATCTTAGTCTATTTAATGGTGAAAAAACAGTCTGAATATTTTCAACAGGATCAGTTAATAATTGTTGTCTTTTACGATGCCCTGTATTATAATTAACATTTCTAGTAACTGTACATGGATCAGGCCCTGTTAATGATGTATTTTGTTGTATATTTGCAAGAGAACTTACCTCCAGATAAGGATAATGAAAACCACCAACATATCTATTGTAGTTCCTTGAACGTTATTATTATATATGTATATATATTATTATTATTATTATTATTATTATTATTATTATTATCTACTGGTCGGTAGCCGGGGTTAAGTTTTCTCGTCCGGCAGGTGAATACCATCTCCCTGTGCGGGCTGTCATGCTGGACATGAACTTTGTTTATTATATTCTACCAAACTTTTGAGACTTACAATATGATTGCTATCATTCATATCTAAAACTGTCTGACAATGTATTTAATTTCAAATAATTTAACCATTCCATAACTACCACTTATAGTTCTAATATTATCAGTTACACTATAATTACAAGTTCCATTATACTTGCTTATGTTGTTTCTTTCCTCAAGTGGGACTGGTCTTTTGGTTTCGANATTATCTACTGGTCGGTAGCCGGGGTTAAGTTTTCTCGTCCGGCAGGTGAATACCATCTCCCTGTGCGGGCTGTCATGCTGGACATGAACTTTGTTTATTATATTCTACCAAACTTTTGAGACTTACAATATGATTGCTATCATTCATATCTAAAACTGTCTGACAATGTATTTAATTTCAAATAATTTAACCATTCCATAACTGCCACTTATAGTTCTAATATTATCAGTTACACTATAATTACAAGTTCCATTATACTTGCTTATGTTGTTCCTTTCCTCAAGTGGGACTGGTCTTTTGGTTTCGAGAGGATCTTCCTTATCTTCCATCTACAAAGTGATTGGCAAATTACCAAGACCAAAAGCAGGTTTTTTACCCAAATCATATTCTTATTTAGGTTCATATACCCCTCTTAATAAACAGTTACGAGTATGACAAAAATACTCTTAAGGTAACTAAATGGCATGCTCAACCTTATAATAAAGCAGATGAAATAGCTGCTTGTCATAATATTTGTTTTGACATGGGAAAGAATAGAACTGATTGTGATAGAAAAATAGTTTAAGAGCTTGGTCCCTTACGATCAGATGCCAGAAATGGGTATTTTAGCTACGAAACATATTAATATAAAACAAAAATTAGGTCTTGGTATTCAAAAAATGCAAGAAGTCTTTAAGTAAGTGGCAAATAGAATTACCAAATGAACTTCAAAAAAATTTCAAAAGAAATTTTACTCTAAGGCGTGTTATTGTAAATGATGTTGATAAGCTTTCTTCAGCTGATCTTGTTAATATGCAACAAATTAGGAAAGAGTAAAGGATATAAATATATCTTAAATGTTATTGATGTATTTTCAAAATGTGCCTGGAGTGTTCCTGTCAACAATAAGACTGGTAAAATTATTGTTAATGCAATTAAAACAATTTTAAAAGAACGTAGAAAAAACTGAATTATGGGCTTCATAATGGATCAGAATTTTGTAATAAAGTATTCAAAAAAAAATGGTTGAATGACAGTAATATTGAAACGTTTAGTACATTTAATGAAGCTAAAGCTATTATTATTGAAAGATTAAATCGGATGATGAAGAATCGGATGTGAAAAAGATTCACTGTCCAAGGTAATAGAAATTACATTAATATGCTATCTAAAATATTGAAAGAAAACAAAAACACTAGACATAGTTCGACACAAATGACCACAACAGAGGCCAGTAAAAAATGAAAATGTTGTTTACAACAACACAGGTCAACAACAAAAAGTTTTTGGTGTAGGGTCGGAAACGTTTCAACTGTTTTTAAGTAATTTGAAGTGCTGAATCTGAATATTTTATCCATCTTTTTACCAGTAGCTCTAGTTTTTCTTCCACAGGCTACCCCTATGTAGAAAAAAAAGTCTTGCTTCTAGATCAGAAGAAATTGAGTATCAGACGGACAACAAAATCTAAAAAAGTTGTTAAAATATTGCTTTTTGTTACAGCAAATAAGTACAAGTTTTGCATAAGAGATAAGAGGTCATCGTAGATCCTGAATGTCCAAAATATTGTTTTTAATGAAGTAAAAATTTGCGTTTTCCAGACTTTCTTGAATGTTCTGAATAAGGCACGTACTCAAGTCTCCTTTGTATTGAACATATTTATTTAAACACTAAGCTAACACAATAATTAAAAATATCCAACTTTTTTATTTGAACATATATAATTAAAAATTTAAGTATTTTATCATACCTTCATAATACTGACATTATTTTGTGACAACTCTGGATTAAACTTAGGTAGCCGGACAGGAATTTCTTCTTCCTTATTCGGGGTATTTTCATTGCACTTTTGCCGTGAGGTTTATATCAAATTTTTATCTTCTTTAGCATAGACTATATATCTATTTTTTTACAAATATTCTTGTGTAAAATGCCATAGACGAGGCTTTTGTAAGGCTGTTTCATTTGAATTAAAATTTCAGTTTACTTCAAGACTTCTAGCTTAATAATGTAACAATTAAATAACAGTACTAAAAATATTAACAATAATAATAGTAGTAATAGTAATAATAATAATAGTAATAATAATAATAATAATAATAATTCAAAGAATGTGGAAACTCAAAACTACAACAATGCCCGCGATAGTAGGTGCACTAGGGATGATCAAAAAAGGCACACAAAAATATTTAGACAAAATACCCGGGGAACCACAGCTTCAAGAAATTCAAAAAATTGTTATAACTAGTACAGCTCATTCATATCTTACGTAAAACCCTTTCAATTTGAAAACTCTGAAATAATTTTTTATGTTTTCTCTAGCCAATTTTATACTTTCTTTTTATACGAACGTTTAAATTAAAATTTTTAAATACTATTTTAACATATATTTCTATACTGGTTTTGTAATGACTTCGTCGTTTTGCTAATTTTGACGATCGTGTTTTGTATTCTTACATGTGCGTAGATTGTGTTATTTAGTATTTATTGTTTGTACAAACGTCTCTTAAAACCTTAGTTTGCCCCAGGTCACTGAGAGTGACTCGGTAAACAATTGTATCAAATAGCTAACTTTATGAAAATGCTTAATAATAATAATAATAATAATAATAATAATAATAATAATAATAATAATAATAATAATAATATAAGAATATAATATAATATAATATAAGAATGGGTCACTTAAACTGGGAAACCTAAACAGGCCCCAACTGCAAGGTCATGTGCTGTTTTTTTATGTACANAATAATAATAATAATAATAATAATAAGAATAAGATAAGAATATAATATAATATAATATAAGAATGGGTCACTTAAACTGGGAAACCTAAACAGGCCCCAACTGCAAGGTCATGTGCTGTTTTTTTATGTACATCAATATCGCACACACTTGGGTGTGATGCATGCACCCAGTTTACCCTTATCGGGCTGGTAGTCGGATGGGTTTGCTGGGGTTTCTACCCCTGAGTCCCCCATGGGCTCGTATTGCTCCACCACTCAATAATAATAATAATGATAATAAATCAAATGCACCCACCATCACCAAAAGGTAAGGTTTGTGGGTCCTAATTGTTGGTCCCGATAATAATTTTATTGCCCGCATGAAATCCAATAACTGAGGTATCTTGTTTTTCATAACACCATTTTTCATCATCAGGACTTTTTCATAACCAGTAAATACTGTTTTACGTAAAATTGTCTACTTGGGTTCCAAAACGTCTTGACAGCCTGTTAGCTCTCAAGACGTTTGGAACTGCCAGTTCCCTAAATCAAAACACATGCGACTTTTTTCCTTTACGGAAGTTTTACGTCTGAAAGAATCTGGTGGAAGCACGCTCCTTATTTTTTTATGTATCCTTTATTTTGTTCTCTTTTGTTTTCAGAAGCCTTTAAATAAGGTGTAAGCTTCACTGAAGTTTCCTGAATAGTAGTCTCTCCTTCCATTGCGATGCCCTTAAGGACATGAGTATTTTTCCATACTGTCCATATACAATAGGTTATTCCATATATTTAGGTGACTTCACATCAACTGCCTCTTCCCTTATATTTTGATTCTTAAGAATTTCTTAGTTATTAGTGCACTTGAAATATTTAGCTTCATTGAAACCCGTTTGCTTTAAGTACCAGTTATCAAAGAAAAGACATCTTCTTCAGTATACTTATTTTTCGACTTTATTGAGTTCTTTTCCTATGAACCCTTTTCCTAACTTATGTACAAATTAACCTAAGTGTGAATCCTAACTTATTTACGCCATTTGAAAGAAACCTTTGCAAAGCCCATAATTTAGAAAAGCACATTGAAAAACACTAAAAACTCTCTTCACTTCGGTGGTACCTTTTCGTTCGATACCCTCAGCAATAATATGCCACGGCTTTGTTGAAATATCGTATGCGACAGTCGGACAGGTATAAACAAACCTAAAAATTTGATGGAGGTAATGACAACTAATTGTCGGCACGTAGCTATAAGAACTCTTTGATATGTGTGTACGCGAGCGCGTGTGTGTGTTGTAGAACAAGTTGAATTAATTCAGAGCAGATGGGACGTATCAAATCCAGACTTGAGACTACAGGTCTCAAACAAAGCTTTTTTATACTCAATTATTGATAACACAGGCCCAAAAAAATTTCTGCCTTATTGTTGCGAATAGACATTTCTATACAATTTTTATATGCTGAATTCAAAAATCGCATCAGATTTCCACTATCACATCTAGCTACTAATATATATTGCAAGAACATTTCTTTAAGGAATGTCAGTCTTGGTAAATATCAGAATAGAGTAATTCAATTAAGAGACTATTTCAATATTCTGGTAATTCTATGTCAAGAATCAGTATTGCAAAGTAAACACAACACTGAATCACTCATACAACAGATGTTGGTATGGATTCAATGAGGTAAAAACTTTCTTTTGCTATACTTTTTGCGATGGCAAACAGCAATACAATCTCTTTCCAAACTCCAACCGTAATCTGCCACCATGTACTGGCACCATTTACCTTGATACCGGATCTCTATCGTTTTAATTTCTTGATGAAACCTTGCTCCCTGTTCATCACTAACGTCTCCAAGGTTTTCAGGAAATCTGTCAAGATGACTATGCAAGAAATGTAATTTAATACCCATATTACATCCAAGTGCATGAAAGGCTTTGATTAAATTGTCGACCAAGAGTAATGTAATCATTACTCTGGTCAATCTTTAATTTTTTTCTTCGCTTACACTTGGAAAGGCAGCTTTGATGTACTGGAAACAGTTCATTCTTTGTGCAAGGCCTTGACAAATTGCTTTATAAGACCTAGTTTTATATTAAGTGGTGGGAATAGTATCTTTCTCCTATCAACTGATAGCACATTTGTGATATTTTTATCTCCAATTTTTTCCCTTTCTTATTGGCCACTCTTTCTGCATCTAATGCTCTTATCTGGCTCCGCTGTTCCAAAGACATAGAAAGCATGGGTACTTTGTGTAGCCAATCTGTTGACCGAGAAGAAAACAAACCATTTTTATATCAACGGAGGGGATTGAACCATACTTATTTCCATTATGTAAAAGCACACAGTTCAAACTATCAATGAACAGCCTCCAATTTTCTGGATTATACTGGACTATTCCCATTTCATTAAGATCTGGGAAATTATTGCAGTACACAAAGTTTCCTTTATTGTCAAAGTATTGCAAGAGCTTGCTCTCTTTAGTTCTACAGAAGGAAATTCTTGTCCCTGGAAGTAGGAGGGTTTTTTCTTTAAGCCTGAAAGCTAGAAGCTCAGATGATTCTTTTGAAAGGGAAATATCTCGTACAAAGTCATTCAATTTTGATTGGGAGAAGAGTTGTGGTGTTCTGCTTCTATTACATAGACTCTTGGCAATCAGAATTTCCAGTTGATTCAACCTTTGGTGCGTCATCATCGGCGTTGTCTACCATGCAAAGATCCGGGAGATTTGTGAAAACAGGTACAGGGATATTGGTACAATGTAGCAATGGTCTTATGGCTGATTTCAAAATGTTAGCTTTGTTTTTGGCGGTAAATCCTTTTGTTTTAACAATGCAAAAATAGCAGTCATTTATATGGTTCTGAGGGTTTCTCCAATGCAAAAATAGCAGTCATTTACGTGGCTCTGGGGGTCTCTCCATGTCAGGTATTCCAAAAGCAAGTCCCCTCGTTTACCCAGTGACCAGCTCCTAAGATTTGCTATACATGTTTCACAAACAACCTGGGGTGCCTAAGACTTCTCTTGATCTCCTAATTTCATTTAGAAATAGGCAAAGTAGAGTTAGTTAAGTCAGTGATCTTTCGTCTTTGCTTCTGCAGAGTATATGATCCACAAATGTAACAAAATTGGTCAACATCATTGATGCATTTTTTTTTCCTTCTGAAGCCATGAATTTTGAACGATCTGGTACAAACCACAAACCTAAGAAGCTTCAATCATGTCAAATTCGCTCTGTTGCACAATATAACACGTTCTTGTTTGTCTCTGAATTTGAGAGCGTGTTGCTATTTTACTTTCAATGTTAAATGAAATTTTTATTATGGGATACAGAGACATACATGATGATAACAGGACATGATAAAAACACCACCTGTGATTGACTTCAATACAGATTCACAGGAGTTAATTTCACACATACAACACAAGTTGAAAACACGCAATCAAGCAATATATTACAGATTAATGATCTCACCATTCATTTAATTCAAACTGGCAAGGCAAGAAGCTAAGAATTTCAAACACACTCCAATAATTCTGAAAGAACATGTGACCGGAAAATGTTTCCTGAAACCCAGGCAATGTTTTTAAAAAATTGAGCAACAGTCAAAATATGAAATGCACTATATCAAAATTACCCGAAAACACCTGTTCCCTTCAAAGGAGCAAAAAAATTGTTTGCCTGTGTAACCTGAAGAGGCCATCTGTGATAAATTTCGGTTATTGTTATAGTTGCGGTTTAATATTTNCAACACAAGTTGAAAACACGCAATCAAGCAATATATTACAGATTAATGATCTCACCATTCATTTAATTCAAACTGGCAAGGCAAGAAGCTAAGAATTTCAAACACACTCCAATAATTCTGAAAGAACATGTGACCGGAAAATGTTTCCTGAAACCCAGGCAATGTTTTTAAAAAATTGAGCAACAGTCAAAATATGAAATGCACTATATCAAAATTACCCGAAAACACCTGTTCCCTTCAAAGGAGCAAAAAAATTGTTTGCCTGTGTAACCTGAAGAGGCCATCTGTGATAAATTTCGGTTATTGTTATAGTTGCGGTTTAATATTTTGATTGATTTATTTAATTCCTGTTATTATTGTTTGATCGCATGAACAGATGGAATTGGAGCTGCACCGCAGATTAATGCTGAATTGACTCAGACGTCGTAGGTAAAAAAAACTGAAGTATAATCATGTTTTGCTATAACTTGTTGTTTTTAAAGATCTTTATCCTCTGAATTCTCATATATATTGTTGGCGACGAGGAGATAGTTACCCACGACATGGCAGGTACATTTAGGGTAAGTGAATTTAATTCCACATCGGATGACTGGACTGATTATATGTAAAGGATAGAACATTTTTACGTTTCTAACGATATTACTGAGGCTGACAATAAAAAGTCGATGTTGGTCACCACCTGCAAATAAAGTACCAATAAACTCCTGAGAAATTTAACGGCCCCTCTGAAGCAGAACAAAAACCTATTCATGACTCATTAACATTATGAAACATCTAAACCCTAAACCTTCCATCATAATGAAAGTTTAATGAAATAATATTGCCACCCTGATTATTTATCGAGGAAGGGAAGAACAGACGCTATTTTGCAAGTCGTTTGAAGCTACATGAAAAATAAAATCAACTCGAAAGTACGCTGTCAATATTTTCTTTGGTCACTACTTCTCAGCGGTCAAATTTCTTGTTGCGCTTTTCAAATCATTATTATCACAGAACATTTTGCGACATTACAAAAAATAAACCTTTGTTTTTATTTTATGTTCCATAAATAAATCATGCAGTCAAGCTCTCTTAGCCAAAGCAGCTCTTTATTATATGCCATGAAAACTTGTTACTTCCATAATTTCCTGAATAAGTTGTCAAAAACACATCATGAATGCTAACAACAGTTCATCCAGCGATCCATACCGCAGTATTCGCCATTGCGGGTTCTAAAATATTTTCTTAACGATTCTACTCTTCCTGGAAAGTCATCTGCCCAGGACCACCCTTTTTCATCCAACGTCTACAAAAAATAAAAAAACTATGATTACTATTTACTGTAAATAATAATAAGTAATAAATTAGTAAAAGCCAATTCATCTACCCTGTGTTCATCCGACCTCGCTTTAACACGCTTGTTTGTTAAGTCACTTTACGTCCACAAATCCGCTATTTGTGGACGTAAATTTAGCATTTCGTTTGCGTTGGTTTGTCTATTCCTGTGTGTTTCCAAAACCACATAAAATTAATCTTACTCCTGTGCGGATGAATAAGGTGCGAAATCAACTTCAGTACCGGAAAGTTCCCACATCAAAGCTGAGTAGTGGATTAACATTGTTTAAAAAAATGAGTATGCATAACTCAATCTTTGTGTTCAGCATGTGAAAACCGTACCTTGGAAGCAGCATTAAAGATGATAGAGACACTAAAAATTGATAGTGTCGATGTAATATTACATAACAAAACATTCATAAATATCAGCTTTATCATAGCCAATAACACTAATAACACCGATCAAAAATGTGGGCATTACATTCATACATTCATTTATCCATTCATCAAAATCTACAGTACTGGAATTCTGAATTACGATCCTATAATATTGCTATGAAAGAAGACTTCAACCAAAGCAGACATGCAGATTATCTACTACTTCGTCATTAGATGCCCACCAACAATATGCAAGAGTTTTGATTGTTGACTACTTTTTTTTCAAGTTGTGCCTAAATTACAAAATGTCTCTGACAAATGCAATTATAGAAAACGACGGAAACCCCCTGCAAGGCAAGCAGCTGCCTGAAAATAATACCCGACTACTACCACATGGACTATAGTTAGACAAGCTAGTAAATGGAACCAGCTTACCATACCTACTTCAGTGAAAGGCAGATAGGCAGATACAACAACAATAGCAGAAAAAGTGGTAATTCTACCTCCACATTTTATGTTTTCCATTTTCTGCCATTTTAACGCGCATTTCTTCCTCTTGCTCTTCTTTGAATTTCTACAAGTGAAAATATATAGTTTAAAGGCATAATACATACCAGGGGTAGTTTTGGGGGAGTTTTAACGTCATTTCCCCCTTCCTGACGGCAACCAATGGCTTCTTCTTTTGTAAAGTTCCAAATTCTCCTCATCCGCTCGGGGAATCGAACCCGGAACCCCTTGGTTTCTGTGCAACTGCACTAACCATTAAGCCACGGCTCCTTTTAAACCAGGGATAGTATTTTATCAAATAAGCAACAAAAGTCCTGGTAAAGTCCCCTCCCCCAAATATATTTTCAAAAACCCCATAGCAGTGTGATCAGTATAGGATGCCAGGTTCTCGAACAGGGTAACCGTACTAACCTCTGAGCCACTGTTTCGCAAATTTGGATAGATATGATAATTAACAAATATTTGCCAATTACATAAACTAACATCTTAAAAAGTTATTTCATTAAAATAACATTTAAAGAGGTTAGTTTAACGTACCATGATAATATTAATATGTTGCAACACCGAAATGAAGCATACCTCAAAGTTTTCTTTCACCCACAGTTCTTGACCCAAATATGACTTTCTATCGGGTTCTGTAAGTGCCTGAAATGCGAAAAAAAATCTAATGAAACTACATGAAATACAACAACAAAAAACACAATGTAAACCTAAATGATAAAAAATAAACAATGTCTGAAAGTTTTAAAATCCTGAAATTGAAAATTAACGAATTTTGTTTAAATACAAGTAAAAAAAATCTAAACGAATTTGAAAGATTGGCAATTCAGATATTCTTCTTTATTGTCACTCTTTTGTAAAGCCTGCTGACAAATGTTGGAAAAATATTCTTTTAGCAATGCTTTAACTACAATCAATAAGTCATCCGAACTTAAAAACACTGAGAATTAAAACAAAGTTCACTAACTGTAAAATGATTAGTTATCTCACTATTCATGAATAACAAAGTCAAGAACACTATCAAATAAACTGTGTTACCCCACTTCACGTTCCCATCACGGATGGGCAGTTGTGATCAGTATGGCATTTTTATTGCAAATATTGTATTGGAATTTATCCTTTTCATGTAAGGAGGCCAATTTTGACCCCCTTATTATGGTAAAAATATCGCTTTACTTTGTTTCAAAAACGTCATTTATAACGTATATAAAACTAGTCCTACACTACAATGGTTACGTCATGTGTACAACTAATACAACACTCGTTCTCCATCTCTGCCAAGATTTGTACAGGTATTCATTAAAATGTTCTGGCGGGTAATTCAAACTGCGGAGGTCATTTTCCAAGTAAATAAACTTAAGTCATTATTTTACTTTAAACGTGTAGCTGTGTGACAGCAAAAAGTACTGTCCGTGGTCGAAGTTCTTAGATCCCTCGAACAATTGATAGAGCCAAGTTGTTTTCTTCCGTGTACGGTGGTGTGCAGGAAAAAAATCGGTTCCTTCAAAAATCGTGTGTGTGCGTGTGATAGAGCTCGTCATGTAACAAAAATTGACAAAAATAATCACCAGCCACTGTTTCAGTTTAAATGATATCAAAAACTCCTCTACTTTAAAAAAAATGGCCAAGTTAAAATGTTTCATGTTTTCTTCTCATATTGCATTAATCACAAATACAGGAAGGAAATAAAAATTTGCAAAAAAAGCACACTAATCTACCTCCCAATAATTTTCCGACAATCCAAGTCTTTTTCTCGTCAGGTATGCTTTTTCTGGCTCTTCATATTCGTGTTTAAGTATCCAAAATTTGACGACCCATCTTCCAAACCAAATAATGTACGTCCCAATAAGGTACGGACTACAAAAAAATACATTGTTAACGAATTAAACATTTGCCAGTAAAAACCTTTTCCCCAGTTCTCCGGCTAAGCTAGTGACCTTCACTGGTTTGTAGCAGCGAGGGATTTCTTACCCGAATACCAAAAAAAATTGGTTGCCGCATGGAAAGGTATTTCAAAGCATTTTGGCGTTCGAAGAATCGAAACAGGAACCTCTTGATTAAAGTATAATAGCAAAAATAACTAAGCCAGGCTCCTCTCAAAAAAGTGGAGCCTCGCTTAGTGGTATAGTGGTATAGCAAAATGCAGTATAAACTCTGTGAAATACAAACTGGGTTAGAATCAACCAATCTTTGCTCTGCTTTTGTATACACTGTCTCTTCCATTACTCTATATCAGCTCTACCGTGTTGGCATTTCGTATATCCCAACAAAGCATAAAAAAATCCATTAGCAACATTTTTTAACGGTTAATGGGGGTCTGAAATATTCCCTTATTTCAGCCTAGAGTTCAAACAGTTAATAGCCTTACAAACAAGTCATGAAGTTTATGCCATTTTTTACCGTGACATTTGCCATCTAAACAATTATTTCTGTCATGGGTAATTTATCTCAAATCCGACGAGTTCAAATTTCAGGCATTCAAATGCAATATACAATATACTGACAACATTTTATATCCCGGTATTTCTATCCCTCCTCCTTTTGGTCCCTTATCTCTCCATTTCTTTTCCTCCAATTCTCCGGCAAGATTTTATCAAATAATAATCAGTAATTTATTCATAATCAACATACCTTATTAGCAGCTGAACCCAAAGCACATCAGTAAATTCAGGTTTACTGTATCCACCCCTAAAAAGCGTTTTGAAATTCAGTTTATATAAAATGCTCAAAAAAAGTTGTATTCCAAAAACAGGCACAACCATTTAAATGATAAATCCAACTACTATTCACAACATCTTGATATCAAAATATTTGCTTGTTTCAACCAAATCTAACTTTTGCTTTTCAAAAGTTAGATTTTCTTTATATTTAAAGAGTCCATTCTGCATTTGAGTGTTTTCAAAAAGTAAATATTTACAGATAACACAGTTAAATAACAAGAAAAAAAAAGCTATACTTGGTAGTTTCACCAGCCTTCCAATATTTCGATTATCGTCTAATTATAATCCAGTTGAATTAACGGAGATAGGAAGAAACGCTAGGTTAAAAAGCCCAACAAGCTTTTTTTACTTGATTTACTAAATTTAAAAATCTGTCATTCCAAAAGATGCAAAATGTTTTCATGAGTTCGGTCCTGCAATAAAACATTTCCAAAGAATGTTTTCCTCTTTCTAATGCAAAACTTATACTAACACTAGATTAACGGTATACAAGTAGCAAAAATTGAAACAAAAATATTCCAACAAGCTACGGAATCTGTAACGTACTACTTACTTTATGTCAATAGAATTTTCTACAACTTCTCGAAGGATTCTCTCTTCTTCTGCTTTCTTTTCCTCCTATAAAGATCAACAAGATACAATAACATAACGTAGCTCCAACGACACAATGATGTTACCCAGGCCCAAAAGATACAATGTAGAATAAAATAGGCCCAATGACCCCTGTTTGCTGCAAGACAGGGAAGGATATTTACTTAGATTAGTTAGTTTTAAAATAATCAATGGCTTTTCTATCCCATGATTTGTCACAATGCTTTATTGTGGTTTGCCTTATTTTCTGTACAAACCTACATGGGTTGTTACAAAACAAATGAAAGAATCATGATGATTTTATAGCGAAAAGCTTCTTTTTTTTTAACTTTTTGTGTTTGACTCTTTTTACCTATTTTGTCCACAACGGAACTATTTTACGATTGGTTGGGTATAAACAATGCGTGCTTATTTCTTGGCCGGCGTTACCAGATTTTGTGATACAATTTTTAGACTTTCAGAAATATTAATAAAAATCAAAGTGATAAAATCTGAAAATTTGAAAGCATAAGAATAGTTCTTCACATTCCCTTTTATTCCTTTTCTAATACGAGCCTCTTTGTTGGCGATAATTTTTAAAACACCCGTTCAGAGCACGTAAATGAATATTGAAAGTAGTTTTAACTGGATCATAGGCATTTAAAAGTAATATAAAAATTTAAAAAACTAATAAAAACACAACATTCTACCTTTGATCTTTTTCCTTTTGATTTTCTATTCTTCTCCAGTAGCCCTTCATCATGAATGACTTTTAAAGCCTACAATAAGAATAAGAATAAGAATAATAAGAAGAAAAAGAATAAGAACAAGAAGAAGAATAGTAAGAATAAGAATAAGATTAAGAATAAGAACAAAATAAGAATAGTAAGAATAAGAATAGTAAGAATAAGAATAAGAACAAGAATAAGACAAGAATAAGAATCAGCAATTAAATAAAACGTGACGTTAATCAATAACTTCTCAAATTTCATTAGGTATAAACAATATTTTCTTGATTTTGTTCATCAATATTTTGTTATGATTTGTAAATCTAACATTTTAACGTTTGAAAACACAGTCCATGAATCTATAATACAAGGCCTTAAAAAGTACTTTCTAACTCATAATTGTATGATTTCTGGTAACCATCTAATACCATGGTGTTTTGAATGAATACTTTTCTTTTACTTCATTTCCTGTCACAAATACTACTGCTAATTTAAGTCAAAAAATAGGATTTTGTATCCAGAGCATGACAAGAATGTCCTTTCTTTGTAGTTAATAATGGATTTATTAAGTTCCACCCATCCACAGTACATATTGTTGATCTTATTCATTGCACTAATTCATAAGTAAATTTATTGGTGGTACTGAGTATGTAAGATGCAGTGGCTGCTTGTCCAGAACCATTTGACATTGGTCCACTACATAACAATAATGAAAAGTTAAGTTGACTGGTAGAATTAAGTTCCTTGGTCATAATGCTACCATGATGTAATAATTAAAGGACTATTTTCCTAATTTTCAATGCTACTAGGGTCAATCTCCTTTGTTTACATCAGTATTTTCTTTCCCTCTCTCTCTCTCTCTCTCTCTCTCTCTCTCTCTCTCTCTCTCTCTCTCTTTCTCCCCCCCTCTACCTTCATTTNAAGTGAATTAAACTTGAAACAACTCACAGACGCCCTATGACAACGTCATTTCAATAGAAAATTAATCACATTCACCCGAATGACAGTTGTGTTCTCCTGGGCCCAATAAAAAGGTCCTTCCCACTTTGGCTATGATACCTTGTCCTATTTGTAAAGATAATTTTATCATCATTTTATCAAATAGAATATCAAAGGCATCATAAACATAGAAGGCCAATCATTTTCGATCACAAATGATAAAAAGTAAACGAAAACAAATCTAAATTTCGGACCCAAATGCTACTTTCCACTGACTTGCTTTCTAATGCCGCCTTTTATATACATTTGCAGCTACCATAAGAATAAATAATATGTACAAACAATATTTTTGAAAGGGCGCTTTATTCGTCTTATTTCGTCATGGACTTCAACACCTTACTCAACAGTTACAGTTCCGTGTTCCATATTTCTAAATTTCTTAACTCTGGCTGGCAATTTGAAATGGCTTATTTTCAGTGTGAAATCGATCCACGTTTTATACTTTGCTACATCTATAAAATACATAGCAGACCGCTCAGCCCGACAAAATTTGTCACCCCCAGCAACTAATCCAGCTAGAACCTGCTTCCCGTTCTTTTCGCAAACAAGTGGCGACCCCGAATCTCCAATGCAACCATAAGATGAATTTCTTTGTAACTTGCCTCCACATATGATTCGGGCGAGATTTCTATCCGTCCCAAAAAAGTTTGACTTTTGTTGCGAAATGTTATCCTGCTTTATACACTCTGACTTTGCTATCAAGTTCACATCGATTTCCTGCAGTCTTTTGGCAACTTTATAAGTATTTGAAAATATCGTAATGACGTCTGTTATTCTAGACATTTTACCCCAACCTATAAAAAAAGTGAGACGTATTTAAAAAAGGTAAGCATATTTCAAATGGTTAGCTATAAAATAAGTCAGGGATCATGATAGCATTCCCATTAAAGGACATTTTTCTACAAAATTCAATGCTTGTAATGCCTAAAATATTCTCTTTTATTCACTCACCACTTTGCAATGTTGATTCAACATATTTAAAATTTGTCTACGTTCTTTGTGTAGTCAAAGAATGTAGTGGTGTCGTGATGGCAGAATGGCAGAGAGCGTACATATGGCTAAAAGGTGTCTGTGTTTGATTTCTCTCTCTCTCTCTCTCTCTCTCTCTCTCTCTATGTGTGTAAAACAGAAAGGTTGGGTGCAGAGTTACGAGGTAAATACTCACCATTTTGACCTCAACTTTAAATGACAAGTAATATTACTGATACCGGGCCTGCAGTATGTGTTAACATGTGCTAAGTCACAGACCCACTACAATGATGTTATTGTTTCGATTATGGAAATGTATCTTCAATAATCTCACCTGGTTTCTAAACTTTGGGAGCTGCATTGCATATGTTACTGCTTCATTGTACCGATGCCATTTGTGCAGATACTGAAAAAAAAAGTGAAGCCCTTAAATTGACAAAATCGATGCTTTAAGATTTCCTATTTTGCTAGAAAAAGAAGTTGGGGTAAGAACAAAACACAACAATGAGCAGCTACTTCTATATTTTTAACTGGAAAAATGTGGGACTGTAGAAGAGATGACATTCTGTAACATACCATGAAACTATTAAGCAGAATAGCACTTAAATGTGATCATATCCTACTGCCATTGTAAAATTGGTTAAGTATAATCTGAAAGCTTACGTTTTCAAAAGCCTGCAGCAGTTAAAATTATCAGAAGTAGAAGTTTCATATATCACTATAAACATGATACTACAAATTAGTGAATACAATGAATACTAAACAAATAAGAATATAAATAGCTCAGCAATAGCCAAAGCTTTAAATATTCAAAAAAATAGTAAGAAGCAGCATCAACTCACATTGAAAACTATACCCGTAAAAAACACATCCCATAAAGCTAAAGATTAGGTCTACATGTGGGTATTTTTGGTATTGGTTGGGAGTTGCCTATAATTTTCAATATCTGGTAAGCAGGTTTAATTTGAGAAAACTACAATTTGTTCCCATTATCTGTATAATTAACCTGTTGCTTTTTGCAATGATTACATTCTCCTTTGTAAAAAGTATTTTCACTCACCTGCAAAATTGATATTACTGAAAATGTTGCTGCAATAACTATTCTGACATCAACCTTTGGTGTCATTCGCCGCTTGTAGTACCTATAATAATTGTAATATGCCTCCTCTGTTGAAGAAAAAAAACAAGTACAGCTAAATAAGTCATGAAAAAATGATCCTCCATGTATCTCTTGTACCACAACTACAACCACCAAAACCATGCAATACATTGCCAATAACACAATTACTACAAATGCCACTACCACAACTACCAGCACTAACCACCACTACTACCAACAGCACTAGTACTTGTATTATCATCACCATATCATTCTAGTGTATTATCAGATTTGTCTTCCTGGTAGCATTCACTGTTCTGTTCTCATCAATCCTATCCAGCTACACAATTTTGACTTTGTTATATCAATCTATCACCTCTTCTTTAATATACCTTCCTTGTGGCCAATGGGTGTGTGAGCTAGTTACCTAGAAACAAATGTCCCTTAATAGTTTAAGGGACATTTGTTTCTAGGTAACTAGCTCACATCACCATCAAGGGAGAAAGTGGTCAAAGAATTTCTTTGTTTATTATGAAGTACAAATATCAAATATATTTTACCCTGAGACCTTGAAAGAGCCAGGTTGGAATCTACCAGGGCTAAGTCTATCTGATGGGGAGGAGGGCCTCTTTAGCATTGGTTGGCAACTTTCCTATCAATGGTGTCTTGATAAAAACAAAATTAGGTGTCTTTATTCTCTGGTTTGCAGATTCATAAGTCCTGGAATCTTACAAACTGAAAACTTGAATGGTGTCAGAAAGAGCATTTGGGCAAGAAATCCTTACTGCCACCACAAGGGCACAATCTGTGCCCAGGATTTGGGAGAATGACATTAAAAGCAATAATAATAATAATAATAATCATCATCATCATCATAACTTAATGTAGCCTAGTTTTCTACACCAATAGACCATAATTTGTGACCAAGCAGAAAGCATTCTATCAGACTAGCACTTGGAGCATTTTCCTCATGGGATGAAAATGGTTAAATTTCATACCTGGATTATCCAACATGTAATCATAGTCAGCTTTGGCTTCTTCATCTTTCAGAATCTATAAACATTGGCAATTAAGCTTTTGAAAGTCAACATTTACAAACAGATACAACCAAATACGTATCAGTTACAATAATGCAGCAATTTAATACAGTAAGAAATTGATGTGCAACCACATGTAATATATGTAATACATAAAAAGAGAAATACCAATTGCAGCAGTAGGGTTGTTAATAAGTCTTGTCTGTGTTGTTTCTTACCATCTAAAGAAACTTCATGAAATCAAATGCTAACACACACAAACACACTCACACACACACACACACACATATATATATATATATATATATATATATATATATATGTATATATAACAAAGTTTCATTTGAAGTTGCCTTTAAGGTTGCTCTTGAAATAATCTTCTTTTGGGTACAATAGTTTCTTTAAGATCAATACATGGAGAAATTTTAAAAAAACCTGGTTGAAACTATTGTGCAATGATCCATTATAGATATATTGTATTTGTACTTAATTGTTGTAATTGCATTAAACCAAATTCTTGATTGTTGTTGGCAATAGATGAAGTGGCATATGGAATATCTTTAGGATTTGGGAATTATTTCAGTTAAAAGTTCAGTCATTGTTTACTTCAAATCATGCTAAATAGGCTTTAATTTTTAGAGTCAATGCTAATTCAGTGTCTTTATCTCCAGGTTTGGGGTTAGGTAAGGGTTAATAAAAATCTTGTACTCATGCCAACATTTCAATTTGAATTCTTAAAAAGCTTAAGATTAGTCCAGTTCTTTTCTGTCTTCAGGTATGAACTAAAAAATCCTGCTAAAAATACAAAATAAATAAATAAAATACTAAAAAGTAAACCACTAAAATTACCTCATATGCAGTTGCTACCAGTCTAAACTTATCTTCAGCATCTTCACCCTACAAAAAAGAAGAAAACTTGCAATAAATTCTGCTGAATATTTTTCAAAATTTGCAATCACTTAAAGAAAAAAGGAGAATGATCCTAACTAATAAATCTATATACAAAACAATATCTTGAAGAAATTCAACATGCTCACATAAAATGAAAGGATAAGTCCCATATTAATATAACAAAATGGTGGGTTTAATTTGATTAAATTCTATTTACATCCCCCCTTCTACCTTATTATAACTTTATTTTCTTTTTATTCAAAGTAATAAATTTTATCTTCTTGGATCTTCTCTCACAAAATTTCTGTAGACCCTACTCCCAATAACTTCTGGTAAATTGAAAATTTGGTACTTTCAATGGCTTATGATAGTAAAAGATGCTTTGGTACAACATTGATTGGGTCATCTCTTATTGTCTGCACTTCTGCTGTGATCCCATCACCTCTACTGTTGGTTTTTAACTGTCAAAATTCAAATATATTTTTTATTGGGGTTGACTGGTGTCACAGAAAATTAAATATTTAAGAGCTCTGTCTTAATAATTGCCTTAAATCTCAAATATGTAAAACTACTGACCAGCCAAGATCAATCTTCCAAATCATATTCTCTCTGTCAAAATTGCAACATGGCTTCTTTGTTCATTCATAAATACTTCTGTGGTCACTGTTAGGCAGAGCTTACTTCTCTGGTTCAATCTTTGAGAATTTTCCATGTAATTCCTGGCACCTTCTGACTCTGGGTTTCTCTTTCACAACTTGCTTTCCTCCTCAGTGCAATATCCAATAAGTCTAACATTCATAACCATTTGCCTTCTATTTCAGTGATGTAAACAGTGAAAAGCATCAATAATGGACACTGAATAAAAGGCAGTTCAATCTTTGAGAATTTTCCATGTAATTCCTGGCACCTTCTGACTCTGGGTTTCTCTTTCACAACTTGCTTTCCTCCTCAGTGTAATATCCAATAAGTCTAACATTCATAACCATTTGCCTTCTATTTCAGTGATGTAAACAGTGAATAGCATCAATAATGGACACTGAATAAAAGGCAAAAAAACCTGAAACCATCCTAATTACTTTCACAAACTAAATATTAATATTGCGTATTTAAGTTTGATTTATTCTGTACAGCTGTGATTCTATAGAACAGTCCTTTGCATATTGAATACCAATATGGGTAGCTGATGCCAATTATGGAGATGGTTATAATTACTGCTGAAAATCTTAAAATATTTATGTTTTATTAGTAATATCCAGGTGTTTAACTATTGTATCAGGTTCAAATGTGATGATTTGAAAATTCTGTGGTTACTTTAAGAATTATAAGACCAAGTGATCATTAGACAAAATTAAATCACTGGTTATAAATTTAAAAATATTTCATAACAGTGATTTACATTATATATAAATATAATATATATCATGCAATTTACATGTACATACTATAAAATTATTATATTACATAATATTATTTTTAGTCTGCAGCAAGAATTGGCACAGGTCAGATTTCAGTGGACTATACCCATTAATTAAACATTTCCCATGGTAGATAAGAAAACTTATGTTAAGTTGGTGATGATGAAAATAATAATAATAATAATAATAATAATAATAAATGAAATAAACGAAAGATGCCATCATTATAGATGTTGCTGTACCTGGTGATTGTTGGGCACATGAAAAAGAGAATGAAAAGGTCGAAAAGTATCAAGATTTAAAAATGGAGCTGAAACGTCTTTGGTCGTTAAGAAAAGTGAAAGTGGTACCAGTAGTTGTTGGTGCCTTAGGCTGTGTGAGCAAAAGATTAAATAGCTGGATGGAAATGTTAGGTCTTGAAGTAAATGTTGGAATTGTGCAAAAAACAGCCTTATTGGGATCTGCGAGGATAATTAGAAAAGTAATGGACATTTGAAAGAACCCTCTTGGCCCTTGGCCACTA
>RDPX01000361.1:447486-467405 GCA_003991215.1 Morbakka virulenta | reverse complement strand
CTATATCCTTCACCGATGTTCCTGGCTTTTCCATCGGACTTTGCCCCTGTCCAGAGTCTTTCCTGTAGACAGAGTATATCTGCTTTCCTTCTTCTCATCATGTCTGCTATTTCCCGGTATTTCCCAGTGAATCTTTACTTTGCTTGACCTCGCTTCTCCTCTTCTCACAGCGTCAATGTCGCTCACGGGGTATGCCCTAGCATTATCTGATCTTCTCCATGGTTCTGGCATGTTTGTTGTTGCATGGTTATACGAACCGGATGCTCTTTCTGTCGTCTATCCTCTTTTTATCCGGCCTTGGAACCGGCAGTTGACTGCGCTGGCTTACTGAATCCTCTGGCCATATTTTGAAAATCTTTAATAAGTGGCCAAAATTGTCGACAGTCCGTCGTCTTCAAGTTTCTTAACCTATTATTAAATTGTTTAAAATGCTTATTTTTGTACTTATTTATGGTCTGTTCACAACCCTTTTTACAAGTATTTATATTTATTCTACTCGCAGGGATATTGTTTTTAAAGTACGTTTTCCAAGATTTCAAAAAATTATTACGTTTTTATTTAAAAACATTTTGAAAGAAACAAATTTTAGCCTTACTTTAAAATTGATACGGGTTTCTAATATAAAACGTGTTTTCGGCGTGATGTCAAATTTTATTAAAAAATCAACTGATGAATGTATTAATTTACCAATTACATTGGTATTTTTGCCCTTTATCGGATGTACATTTAGTATAATTCACCCCGTGTTTTACCTATTGGCTATGGCTTATTACACTACAAGCCATGGCAACATGCCAGTGAAAGCCATGGCTTGGAGCATATCCTGTTTCACTGTAAAACAGTCTTTTGATAATGACATTTTCAAGAGGAAATTGATGAGTTGGTGACCGTTTGATCATTTGAGGCTATTGGTGTTGCCTGTGTTTCTGTGAATGGTTTGTGTGGTATTTCTGAGCATAAAATACACTTGTGTTCTTAATTAACGCAAAGCGACTTTCCCAACCCCTTGTTAAATAAGACCCTCTCAGTTCTTAGTTTTTAAAAAAATCCCCCAGACCAAACCCATGCCTTCTTCTTGTGAGGCATTGACCATATTTGAATGTAAATCATCTGGTTCAGCTGCTTTTCCTGTTTTAAGTTTGTCACTGGCCTACTGAACTTCTGTTCTCAGGACAGAAGGGCTATTTTCAATTTGGCATTGGTAGGAAGTTCTTCGAGATTTGATCGTCAGAGAAGAGATCTTGAATATGTTCTTCTTCTGGTCGAAGTACCTGTTTTTAACCAATCAACCAGCTTCTCCCCTCCCTTGTTTTATCACATAAGTCTACGAGGTATTACTGTGGCGTCAAATTCTTCCATGGTGATCTTACTTTTATTCGATTTGCATATAGAAAGCATCACATCTAAGGACTGAGAGAAAGAACTTATTCTTGATCAGAAGATTCCGCTGTTGGAGTGTACAGTACTACGAGGGTAATACCGAAGGGGCCAAATTTGTTTTTGACTAACATGGTACAGTCAATCTTTGAATAAAATGAAGTGAGAAGTGGATACGTCTCTTATCCTTCATGAAATCCCCTGCACTGGCTCATCCGACCTCGCATAGGCCGAAACATTAGATCTTCTTTCTGTCAATCTCTAGCAAGACCTTGTCTAATTTTCCTATTTGGTATAAGGTTTGAGCATTTCTATAGCATTTCCAAACTTAGACGGTTTAGATCTGAAGCATTTGGCAGATAGGATGTTTTAATATTTTGGGGTGGCAGTCACTGTCTGACATTCTCAATAGCCCTGTGGCCCTAACAGTACATTGTTAATCGTCGCGAAACTCCGATGAGATTACTCGAGATGGGCTCTGGTTACGCCGTTTGACCTGTTGTTCTTTCGTTGTAACATCATGTTTGACTTGATCTTTTTCTGTCTTTTTCGTCATTTAAATCTGACCCAATCTACAAATATTTGTCCTCGTTTACTAATGTCGGGGTCGTGCCTAGGTGTATTGCCACAAGACGGTTGGGGGTGTAGTAACTGACAATGTTCTCTATCTGTCTACTGACTTTTGATTATACTGCCATGATTCTCTCAATCAGTCACTCCTATCAACTCTAGTCACTCCTTCTGTGAGACCCAGTCTAAGTAAATTCAACTCTATTTCTATTACTATCTGTAAAATGGCAGTAATGCTAGTAACCATCTTCAATATTCCTAGTCTTCTTGTCCTCCAACTCGTCCCCTGTTTACTCTTCCTCTCCCTCTCTCTCTCTCTCTCTCTCTCTCTCTCTCTCTCACTCTCTCTCTCTGGGTGGCATGTACCGTATCCATTCCAGATGTTGGCGATTATGGTACTTCACAGATTCCTATCCCTCATCNCTATTTCTATTACTATCTGTAAAATGGCAGTAATGCTAGTAACCATCTTCAATATTCCTAGTCTTCTTGTCCTCCAACTCGTCCCCTGTTTACTCTTCCTCTCCCTCTCTCTCTCTCTCTCTCTCTCTCTCTCTCTCTCTCTCTCTCTCTCTCTCTCTCTCTCTCACTCTCTCTCTCTGGGTGGCATGTACCGTATCCATTCCAGATGTTGGCGATTATGGTACTTCACAGATTCCTATCCCTCATCATATGTAGCAGATCTCCAGCTTTTACCTTTTCCTTCTCACTTGCTGATATATACTTTTTAATCTGGCACTTGAAACTTCCCACGTATGTTAATCTTTTTCTTCCTTTGCTTTTTATTGCCATCAGTACGACCTGTAAGGGTAAGACTTTTTAGTCCTTCCTTTCTCATGGTATGTCCGATAAACCTTATCTGTCTTTCACGGGTTGTTTTTATCTAACACCTTTCTGCTCCAGCTTTTTCCTCCCCCTGTTTACACAGGATTGAATTCTAGTTCTTCTCATGAGATCAATTATTTGCCTTGGCATTTTTGTCCTGGATCGTACATCGAGGATTCCAATTTTTATCTTATTTACTCTTCCTATTTGGCATTTTTAATCTTTTTTTCGTCCAGCTTGCATTTCATCTCTTCGCCTAAAGTTTCTCTTTCTTTTTCTAGTAGCAGGATCTCTATTATTTAACTGCTTATTGCAGGCAAACATGGTCATAGGCGATCCGCGGTCCTATAGATCTGAGACGGTTCTATTTTTTGTCACGCTGTAGTAAATTCTATCAAGTTTTGATAACAATTTTACACCCAATTATCCTGGCTGACACATAGCACAATTATCACATTCTGGTAAAATCTTCTCGTGCAAGGTAGTATATGATGAATGTACCAATGTACCCAATACACTACACCTTAGAGAAATACTTCTCCCCTGGTGATATTTTTCTGGTTTTCACATCCCAAGTAGTTTCTGTTTGGCCAGAATTCCAGAGAAGAATTTTACCAGGGCGCTTGTCCATAGAGTTATGTACAGTTATTTATTTATTTATTTATTTATTACAGTTACAGATTATTTGATGTTACCTTAAACCCCAAAGCATTCGTCAAACCTTTTCACAAAAAGCTGGCAGATGCCAACATAAACCTTACGCATTCTTGCAACGGACAGGAATTGTATTATTTGATGCAGGAAGATAGCTTATGTTTCCAGAATTCCTCTCCCCTTTATCTTGATGTTCGTTCTTATCAGTTATCTTTCTTTGAAGCATAGGACCTCACAAGAATAATAGATGTGTTGGGGATAATAAGGTCAACAATCTCCTAATCCCTGAAATGTGAGTCTGTTGAAAAAGATGGCACCCCTTTGCAAAATAGATTCTATATCATTTACTGTAACTGTTTTATGAATTTTAATAGGCTTAATTTCCGTAAAAAATCATTAAATGAGAGTAAGTTTTTAAATATTCATTTTTGTCCGAGAAATGACATGCTCCTCTCCACTACGGACCCCATTGCCAGTCAGATATCAATCTGTGGGTCGTAAGGGGAACCACAGACGTAGGCAGGAGGGTGGTCCCCAATCAAATTCCCAAACAAATTTTGGGAAAATTTTTGACCAAAAGAATTTCATCTTCGGCCCCTTTCAAAGTAGCTTAGTCAAAAAAAAGGCCAATTTTAGCTCGAAATGGGAGGTTTTTTAAAATACACAATTGGTGCTTTCAAGTTTGCAAATTTTTAAATTTTTCACAGAAAATTATATTATGATATACCTTATTATACAAAATTAGCGAATGATGAAATTAACTTAAAAAAATTAACGTAGGAAAAAACTGATTTTGCTTTAAAACGGACAAAATTAACATGGTTTCTTGAATTTTTACGCAACATGGGAGAAAATTAACACGGTTAGAAAAATTTTGTTGATTTTATATTTTTTCTTTCATAATCTTTTTCTGTAAAAATTACAAAGCCTAACTAAATGGGTTTAGGGAACGTCCGGTGTTGTTTCTGGCATCACTGCTTGCGTGATTCCTGCAGCTTTCCATCCATTGACTATAGTTTCGATTCTCTTTGTGGACTTAAAATGATCGTAGATAGACCCCATGAGTTTACCGTGCATCGGCTTTAGGGTCGACAGTTTTAAGTCGATATCGATAGTAGTTACATCTCTTGTAGGGTTGTCACTCAGCTCTGTCATGATGCGCTCGGAGTATTAATTGCTAAAGGCAAAAAGATTTGATCGCATTAATCCCATAAGTACATCATAAACAACAGTTCGGTTAACATTTCCACCACTATCACGCAGGTGCCCCAAGAACTTTCGTAGCTTCAAGTCAAGTTCGTCGGAACGATACTTTGCAAGCCATCATCTGATTGTGCTCTCCGTGAGGTTTGGAAAATCATCAATAAAATTCTTTACCGCACGCGCTGGTCCATTTCGATGGGCAAATGCAGTTATTCTCAATTTATCCTCTTCCCTGCACACCATTCGTCTCTTTTTAGGTCTTCCTTCTGCTTCAAAAATACCCTCACAAACGTTTTTTAGTTCGTTTTCAGTTGATCTAGTTTTTTCTTCAGTAAAGTGTTCCAACACACCTTTATTTGCATTTGTAGCAGCACTCGTGCCATTAATTGAAGGCCGAAAGTATGACAAGAGATTTGTGTGACGGCTCATTGTCAACAACGAGAATAAAAGACAAGCACGCTTGAATTTGTGCTTGTTATTTTGGGGGGTATTGCGCAATCACGAAAACATTCAAAAGAATATTGTACCAAAACATTCGAAAAATGACGAAAAGCTTGTGTTGTGAAGCTGTTGCATTGCTATCAAAAGACTTTCTTTTCGGTAAAATTTTTGGTGTAAAAATGGCTTCAACAAACGAATTAAAAGTTTTGTATTCATTCGAATTTACAACTGGTCTGAGAGGGTTTCACGTGTATAAAGAAACTGTAAGATGGAAGCCATTCAAAGGTCAAAAGATTTCTTTCAAAGGAGAGATGGCTAACAAACACGACCGATTTGCTGTTGCTGGAAAGGTCATGCTTCCTAATAAAATTGCTCCCATTACTGTGGGCCATATTCCTGGGGAAATAAGCAGGTTTACATGGTATGCGATTTTGGAAGGTGAAATTTTGTGTGAATTACTCAAGGAGTTTAAAAACTTTAAAATCAAATTCAGCGATGATGAGGATGCATCTGAAGGGGTTCAGGATGAAAGCGGAAATGATTGAATTGTTCTAGATTGATTGTAAATTTCTAATTTTCTGTTTGTGACTCTTTTGCATGCAAATACATTTATCCCCTGAAAAGCATTTTTACATATCTTAGGCTACTTTGGTATTCTGGTATCAAATTGCTAAAATAATTTTTTTTTTCTCCAGAAAGTTTCTTCAAAGGAAGCCGACAGCATGGTACAAGTCACGTGTAAAGTTTCCATTGAATTTATTCAATTTTTGTTTTGAATAAAACGCATAAACGTACAAAAATTTTGGGATTTCCGCAGAAAATTAACGTTGTTAAAACGAACACAAAAATTAAGGGGTGACTAAATTAACATATGTCAAGATTAACGCGGGCATAAAATTAACTGGGAAAATAAAAACCGCGTTAAGGTATTGCCTGTGGAATATTCCCATTGCTGGCATGTTACCACTTATGTGTGGATGTTGTTGCTTGCATATATTATGCAAATTTTCTATCTTGGTTGTTGTTGATGCTCTGCATGAAAACACACGCTATGATGCACAGAATGTCGAAGCAGAAATGAATGCAAAATCACAAATTTTTGAGTTTGTAAGTTTTATTTCATACCTTACCGTTTTTTATTTTACTTAAAAAGTGAAAATAAGTATTCATTTATATTTGTTTCCTCTTTATTTTTAGGTGACTGAGCTAAATCAAGTGGAGGAAGTAGTTTTGAGTAAGTGGTAAATTTCTTTACTCCCGTTAAAGTTTGAACAGCATTTTTTAAGAAACACTCTGTTGTTTTATTTATATTATTATCAATACTTTTAATGGTATGCGTACTTCTATAGCCATGGTATTTTGATGGAGTCTCGTTTGGAAAGGGTTTTCAGCTTTGCCAACCATGAAGTCTTCCTGGCGAATAAACCTAATGGCGTATTGCATTGCTGACTCCTATTTCTTATGAAATAGAAAGTTAGTTATCATGATTGGATTAAAAACTATAAAACTAGAGGTATAATTATAAAATATAATAAATTTGAAACATTCTTGATATGTCATGGGAAGAGGTACCCTTGTATAGGCCCCGAGGGTCTGTACTGAAGAAGGGTAGCCAGAGAGCGGTTTATTTTCTGCTGCTTTGTAAGGATTCTGTTGAAAATGTTCTGTATGTGTAAATATTGGCTTAGTGGTTAATACGAGAAACAACAGAATTCATGTCTATTGTGTTGACATTTTACTGCCACCAGAACCTTGTTCCGGACATGACATACAGAAAGCCCAGTTTTTAGTACCTTCAGTTTCATTAGCAAAATTCCACAAAACTACACTGGCTTTTGACTTTAATACTTTTTTATGAAGGCTGCACATTAGGAAGGAATTGTAAACCAAAGCTTTTAGACCTTTTTTGTTGGGATTTAGCATTCTAGAAATTTGGTATTAGTGTTCCAGGACGTGAGGTTCCAGATGTTACATGTAGGATAAAGGACAGATTTATCTTTTTTTAATGTGCAAGAGCATTTATTGCCTAAGTTTATGTTGAAATATAGAAAAATACAAAAATAGAGCAGTTAATATAATAATTTGCAAATCCTTTGTACTAGAGGTCATATATAAATTGCTATTGGTTTCAATAACAAGTCTTGTTTGAAACTGGCAATTCTTCATTTTTATCAACCTCATAAACCCATGTCTTATCACTGCTGGCAATGCTGCAGGTACTATTTGATATCAGTTTGAAAAGAATAAACGTTTGAGGTTTTTTTGCTTGCAGCAGGCAAGGCCTTTCCATGCTGGAAAATATACTTTATTCAGTAATATTTGCCATATTCTGGCTTAGTAAGATCACACCACTATTGATTTACTTGATCTTGTTGATGTTACTGGCAATGAAGTAAAAGTAGTTCTCCTTTGATGTTATTATTGATAAATTTAATGTTTTGATTACTGTTAATGGGTTAGAATGGACTTGATACTTCTCTTTCAGGAGTTAAGATATGGCTCTTATTCTTTTATTGGGCAGAATATGGTGATAAAAGAAGGGAAATTCTTTGCAGGTCTTTGCAACTGTTTGCAGCAACTTTTTCAAAATCCTCCATCTTTCACAGCTACCTTTTTCTAAAATGTTTTCTGGAACACAACACTTTTATGCCACTACAAAGCCCATCATTCTTACTATAGATGTGAGAGCTTTATCATGTCATGAGTCATAAGCTTTTTCCGAGCTACGTTTCAAGATATACTTCTCCCATTGTCAGCATCATTCTTACTGTTTTCACAAGTGGTGATCTTTTTAGAACTGCAAGGTAATGAAGATGTACCCATTTTTGAAACTGGCTTGATGGAACATAGGGTCAGTAATAGACTTCCTTTACTGTTGAACCTTTTTCTCTTACTTGCTTGCTTACTTAACCTTTTAGCATCAGGTGTTCCCATCTCATGTTTTCTCTTAGATCTGTTAAATATGACACCATATAATTACTGCAACACTATCCAAATACCATTTATTTACTAATAATGATCCTGCATTATACCATAGATTAGATTGCCAATTTCAATGTAAATGAAGTAGCCTATATCTCATAATCAGTCTACTGTGTCCTTGTAATTACCATGTGTTATGCTTGACAATCTTAGAATGAGGTTATAAAAAAATAGATCAGTCACAAAATTAAACATGGTGACCCCTGGACATGTTTTATCAATCTCATGCATTTCATGGATGTTTTTATTACATTCTACTGTTATACTTTTACTTACACTTGATGGATTTGGCCTTTCACATCACTAATCATGATGGTGGAAGTATTTGGATTTTATTGTCCGACTGCTGAAGTAAACTGGTCTTCACCCAATGCCTACTCCTAGTTTGAATTATGGAGGCATGAAGTTGAGGAAATTTTGGATGGACCATAAGCTGATAAAACAGAAAAGGTTAAAATAAATCACATATTTATATGGCCTGGCAGTTATGCTGAGGAACTTATAGAAATGAAGCAAAACAATGACCCTAATCTAGTATAGAAACAAAACATCTTGTTGGATACTTTAGCAAAGTGCATTATACATTTGACTTCCTTTCGTGAAGCACATGAAATTTTCAATGGTGTTCAACAAGACAAAGTAGAAAATACTACTGTGTATTTTTCGAAAATAAACTATTCTGTCAATCAGAATTCCCTAATGGTGTGGATTTTTTTATTGTGGACAAACTTTTTCACAGCTGCCTGAACAAAGAATGCAAATGTAGGCTTATGTCTAAAGGAAACAATGCCAGAATAGCTAATTGTCTAGAAACTTTACATCAGTTTGAAGTCATTGAAGTGACCATGAGAAGATTAGAGAACAATACTGTGACCATTAGTGCTACATACTCCCTACAAAAAAACCCTTCAAAGAGAGGCAAAGTAATGGATTGCAGATAGGAAGTGTACAAGATGTGGGGGACAGACACACAAAGATGTAAAAAAGGAATGAAAAGTATGGGGGAAAACTAGCCACAAGTGTAATGGCAGGAATCACAAAAGGTATGTTTTATTGACAAGAAGCAAAAACATAAGATCACTAAACAACATGAAGTTGTTATTTCAGAACAAGAGTAAGACAATGTTGATTTAAGTTTGTCAGCAGTCTCTGTTTCAGCAGTCAGAAATGCAGCTGTAAAGAGTGTTTACTGCCAAGTTGAGTTCTTATCATTAAGTGAGAAAAATGTAAGGTTAGAAGGCAAAGCTGACATAGCAGCGGATGCATGTACACTTCCAGTGTCAGTTTTGTCTCAGTTAGGACTAACAAAGAAAAACCTTATGGCAACCAACAAGACCTTGATAAGTGTTACTGGGCAACCACTTAAGACTGCAGGAGTACTAAAAGCTAAAGTTAGCAGCAATGATAAAAGGGGAGTGAGGAATTCTTTTTGTCAGAAAATGTTGATGCTTTCCTCATAAGTAAAAGTTTCTCAGAGGAAGTTGGTCTGGTTTGTTTTGAAGATATATGTTACCAGAGGTAGGTCAAATTAGAAGCTGTTCATATGACATCTGAAATTCAAGTGGAATACAACAGGCGCAAAGGAAAATGGAGAAAGCATTTACCCCCCTAGGAAGAAAACAGGCAGTCCAAACAAAGATCTAAAAGAAATTTTTCCAGATGCATTTGATAATACAGTAGGCCTATTCCCAAGTGAAGTGGAGCTTGAGCTTAAGGATGAGACAAAACCTGTGCAATGTCAACTGTACCATTTAGTATACTCAGGATGTACCATTTAGTATACAACCTCAGTTGAAGAAAGAGTTGGATTGAATGTAGGCAGAAGAAATTGTAAGATTATGTCCAGAGACAACTGACAGGGTTCATAACCTTGTTATAGTTATTAAAAAGAATGGAGCCTTATGCCTATGTCTCGATCCACACAATTTGAATAAATATCTTGTAAGAAATAGACACTACACTGCAAGTTGAGAAGATATTCAACATAGCTTTCAAGGAGTTCAATATTTGTCAACATTAGATGCTAAGAGTGGTGACTGGACCAAATAGCTCAGTCCAGCGAGTCAGTTACTGACTATTTTAACACCCTGTTTCAAAAGTACTTCTTCATTTGTATGCCATTTGGTCTATCTGTAGCAACAGAAATATTTTGTAGAGATGCTGATAGAGCATTGACAGGCATCACTGGAACATTTCCATGTGCTGATGATGTGAAGGTGCAGGGGTCAACTGAAATGCACCATGACATTAACCTCCAAGAAACTGTAGTGAAGACTAGAAATAATACACCTAATCCCTAAAGCCCGACACGGGCAAAGATATACATAATAAAATATATTCTATTCAATCAATTTCCACTTATAGCTTTCTTTTAAGCTCGGTGCTCCTTTCGTCTTTGGTAAATCACAATTTGATTTGCATTCACATTCCCACAAACATTTCCAATGGCTCTTCTCCAGAGCGGACAGTCAACAACCAAATCTTGCCATTTATCTAAGATTCTTCCTTCCTTAAGAACACTTTTACAAGTGTCCTTGTAATGCAGTTTCTGTCGACCAACAGGATGATTACCTTTATCAAGCTCACCATACATTAGAGCCTTAACAAGATGGTTGTTGTCCATCCTTGACACATGACCAAGCCAACACAAGCAGCTTTTGATAAGCATGATCTCAATATCCTCAGCATCTGCTCTCTGTAGCACCTCTTCATTACTCACATAGTCACTCCACTTTATTCGAAGGATCTTTCTTAGATGTTGTTGCTGAACTGTACCAAGTTGATTGATTTGGTTTTGATACAGTGTCCAGGTTTCACAACCATATGTGAGGAGTGGCACCAAACATTGAACATAGACTTTAAGCTTTGTTGAGAGTGTGTGGTTGTGGGAGTTAAAGACACGTTCACAAAGCTGACCATATGCAGATGATACAGCTTGTATATGTGTGATGAGCTCAGCATTCAATGAACAATCACTGGTAACAAAACTCCCAAGATATTTGAAACAGTTTACACTTTTGATTTGCATACCGTCAATGAAGAACTGTTCTTCAGGACCAATGCACATGGTTTCAGTCTTTTTTATGTTTATAGAAAGACCCATTTGTTTTGCCATATTGTTCTGGGCTGAGTCCAAGTGCTGAGTCACTGAAGATTGCAATGTCATCAGTGTACTGCACTTCTCTGATGAAGTCGATGAAGGTTTTAGATTTGGCTTTAAGTCTCAAGTCAAAAGAGGTCACTGCTGTTGTACTGAAATCTGATGTTTATGCTGAATTGGTGACCAATATTTTTGTATGCAGGCAGGAGAAGTACAGCAGCATAGATGCCATACAACATGGGTGCTAACTTGCAGCCTTGTTTTACACCACTGTTATATTCAAAAGGTTTGGTCAGGACACCATCAACTATGACATGAGGATGAACTTGAGAGCAGAGACTTTGAATCAGTCAGTGATAAATTTTGGAGGACAACCAAGTTTTCCCAAGATATTAAACAGGAATTCCCTGTTTACTGTATCAGATGCCTTGGTAAAGTTGACAAAAACGATGTACAAGTTTTGACGTTGTTCTTTGGTTTTCTCCATTAGCTGTCTCAGAGTAAAGATTCCATCAGTGGTACTTCTGTTTTCATGATAACCAGATTGAGATTGGGGATAAACCTTGTCAACTATGCTTTTAAATCTCTGTAACAGGATGACAGCAAACACCTTTCCCATGACACTTAGGAGAGAAATCCCTCAATAGTTTCCACATTGACTGTGATCTCCCTTTTTGAAGAGAATGGTGATGTTTGGGTCCGTAACTTCTGATATTATGTTTTCAGTCACCCAAAACATTGAAATTATAGCAAACAGGAAGGCTTTTAGGGTATTTCCACCATGCACAAGTACTTTGGGCAGAACACAGTTAGGACCAGGGCTTTTGCCAAGCTTTGTATTTTTGAGTGCTGTGTCAAGTTCCTCTTCAGTTTTTGGGAGGTTGAGCAAGTCATCAGTTGGAAGCTGTTCAATATTGTCGATGAGACTCGTGTTAACATCAGTTGGTTGGTTAAGTAGCTCACTAAAGTGTTCTACCCATCTATCATTGATGTCTGGTGATGATGTAAGAAGGATACCAGCTTTTGATAGAACAGGGCAAATTGTTTTGCTCCTGGGACCATAAATCTTATTGACAGATGCATAAAATTCTCAGTGGTTTTTGGACTGAGCATAACATTCAGCTTCAGTTGCTCTTCAGTGAAACCATTGGTTTTTCAGTAGCCTGACATGATTACATAGTTCGTTTTGATTCAGCTGAAATGCACCTTGACATTAACCTCCAAGAAACTGTAGTGAAGACTAGAAATACTGGTCTCAAATTTAACCCTGACAAATGCTCCATTAAAAAGTCAAAAATTGAGTATTTTGCCAGTTGGTGTCATACAAAGGTGTGAAAACATGCCCAGAAAAAAATACATGCCCTTCATAAATTGTAGTACCCTTTGAATAAAAAGGAGTTTTCCTTGGTACAATTTACTTTTATTCCAAACCTGTCACAAAAGACTCATGTTGAGAGGTCTCCTGAAAAATATACCTTACATATGGACTAGAGATATGGATAAGGAGTTTGCCTCAATCAAAGATGCTGTAAGCAAGCATACACAGTTGCTATAATTTAACCTGGCCAAGCACACCATTTTAGAAACAGATGCTTCAGAAAAAGGGGTAGGAGCTGCCCTTCTGCAAGATGGGAAGCTAATTAGATTTGAAAGTAAAGCTTTAACAAAAGCAGAAGAACATTATGCAAATATTAAAAGGGAGTTGTTGTTTGTGGTTCTTTATGCAGTTAAGTGATTCCACTGCTACACTTTTGGAAGAAAAGTAGAAATTTATACCAAACACCAGCTCTTTGAGGCAATATTCAAAAAAGAAGTCAGCTTAGCACCAGCACATCTACAGAGGATGGTGCTGAAATTTGCTAAGTAGCTAATAATTTACCTAGAGGTAAATTATTTAAACAGCAAGAAGATCCTGCTTGCAGATACATCTCCAGATTAATACAACCTGGAAGAGACCAAGAAATCTTGGGGCTGGATGTTACTATTGCCTGTGTTATGAAAGTAGAGAGCACTGCAGTCCAAATACTACAGGATGAGACTGATGGTGATATGGTACTCAAGAGACTGAAAGAATTAATCATGAAAGGATTGCCAGACAGCAAGCAAGATTTAAAGGCAGTACTCCACTACTATTGGCCCCACCACAATAAATTGACAGTCCTAGATGGACTTATTATGAAGGGAAACAGAGTAGTGGTACTAGCTACAAAACAAGAAGCCATCTTGAAATGGCTACATCGAGGGCACTAAGGCTTATCCACACTATTTCACAGAGCTAGGCAAGCAGTTTATTGGCCTAAATTAAAAGATGACACACAGGATATGATTGATAGCTGTGCAGACTACCAGGTACTTGATAGAAAGACACCAGTAGTCCCAGAGAGGCAAATTAGTGCATTAAGGTCATTGCAGATTCTTGGATTGGATCTGATGGAGATGAAGAAAGGGAAGTCAGCACAGGTGACAGGTGACTCTTTCATTCATCATTATACATCAAGTCCACTTTACTATCAGAGCAATGGTAGAGCTGAGTGTGCAATAAGAACTGCATGAGACAACCTTACAAAATGCCACTTTCAAGCTAAATACACTAATGCTCCACTAGCTTATTTAAACACTGCTATCAATGGGAATTTACCCAGTCATAGTGAGCTGTTTTTTTGGAAGAAGGATAAATACACAGCTAGGATTTATCCTGAGACCACCAAATATCAGTGATAAAGAAAAGATAGGTTATAAAGATAGGTTTGTTCTGCTTTGGCACATGTATCCATGCAGCTATTGTCAAAATTTGGGAGTATACAAAACATCTGCCTTAAGCAAGTATTATTGTGTTAATTGGTCAATGTAAATTAATTATATGGTATTGTAACATGGAGTCAGTGCATTGAATGTGCGCATAGCTACTTTATACTTTAGTTGTGTTGAAAAGATTACTAGAGTAATCA
This sequence comes from Morbakka virulenta, assembly GCA_003991215.1. NCBI lineage: Eukaryota > Metazoa > Cnidaria > Cubozoa > Carybdeida > Carukiidae > Morbakka > Morbakka virulenta. The sequence continues at coordinate 453,305 of RDPX01000361.1, read as the reverse complement.
AACATGGTGGAGTTGATAAACTATTAATAACTGTTGAATCTGTACTGGAGAGTTACCATGTATGGAGACTGCCTACTCAACTTTTGCAAGTAGTAATTTAAATAAATTACATTTAAGCATTCACAGAGGCTCAGAAATTCGAAATTCACTAAATTTCTAAATTCTGAGTGTAAATCCACCCATCTGTATACAGATGTAATCCATCTTCATGGATTATGTTTTGTTTTAATGCAGCAACAATCAGATAGCAGTTGCTGTCTTGTTCAAGCAGGATCACATATGGTATCAGATTCTGAGAAAAGATATGCTGTTGTTGAATTAGAGGCTTTGATCATATGTTGGACTATCTTCAAAAGTCATTCATTTTTTAGCTGGCATCTCAACCTTTAAAGTTGTTGTTGGTCACAAGCTCCTTGTACTTATTTTGAATTATAAGCAACTTGCAGAAATTGAAAATTCAAGATTTCAATATATTTGCATGAAAATAATGCCTTACCAATTTCATGTTACCTATGTAAATGGGAAAACTATTGAAAAGTTTTAAAAGAGTTTAAAACTTTTCAACAAAGATGGAGTGTAGAGACTAAGCTTTCTATGCCAAATTACCCTCAGTCAAATGGTCATCCTGAAGTTTCTGTCAAGTCAATGTAAAAGCTATTACAGAAATGTTGGAGCAATCAGGATGGTGCATTAGATATGGATAAATGGTCTTGTCACAGTTTAGGAATACCCGAGATGCTAGTGGACTTTCACCAGCTCAATCCTAGTTAGGACACCCAATTCAAGATGCCTTACCCAAACAACTGATTTTCTAAGGAATGGCAGAACAAAAGAAATGAAGCNTATCAGATTCTGAGAAAAGATATGCTGTTGTTGAATTAGAGGCTTTGATCATATGTTGGACTATCTTCAAAAGTCATACATTTTTTAGCTGGCATCTCAACCTTTCAAGTTGTTGTTGGTCACAAGCTCCTTGTACTTATTTTCAATTATAAGCAACTTGCAGAAATTGAAAATTCAAGATTACAATATATTTGCATGAAAATAATGCCTTACCAATTTTATGTTACCTATGTAAATGGGAAAACTATAAAATGACTAATGCTCTCTCCCATGCAGTAGTTTAAGAACAACCCATTGAAACTGAGTAGTCATCCGGTGAAATCTTTTGTATTAGATCTGCAATATTACAGGAAATAGTTGCCTGTGGTCTCAATCTCAGATATTATGGCTACTCCCTATGCCTGAATTCTGGCACAGCACCAAGATTGATTATGCTTGGCAGTAACTTCAGATGTTATTTGGTCACATGGAGATTCATTGTTTCTGTTAAAAGAGTTTAAAACTTTTCAACAAAGATGGAGTGTAGAGACTAAGCTTTCTATGCCAAATTACCCTCAGTCAAATGGCCATCCTGAAGTTTCTGTCAAGTCAATGTAAAAGCTATTACAGAAATGTTGGAGCAATCAGGATGGTGCATTAGATATGGATAAATGGTCTTGTCACAGTTTAGGAATACCCGAGATGCTAGTGGACTTTCACCAGCTCAATCCTAGTTAGGACACCCAATTCAGGATGCCTTACCCAAACAACTGATTTTCTAAGGAATGGCAGAAAAAAAAGAAATGAAGCTAAGGCAACAGACTGAAAAGAAGAATCAATGAAAAATTACAATGCTAAAGCCAAATCACAGCCAGATTTGAAAGGTGGCAGTTATGTTGTTGTCCAGGATCAGAAAACAAAGAAAGAGACACATTACATGGAAAAATTGTAGAAGTTGGTCCCTGGCATCATTATTATGAAAACTGGACAAAAGTGGTTGTGCCCTGCCACAAAATCAACAATTAATAGAAAGCATTGTCCACAACGTTCTGTAGATTGCTCAGACTTTACACCAGAGGCTAATTCAAGCAATATTCCTAATTAAATACCTTCTTGGTCAAATATAAACACTAGAGAAAAACTGTATGTCACATTCTCTACAAGAACAGTAAAAAAGCCAGAACTTTTCATTGAACAAGACTTAACTGCCATAATAGTTTATTAAAATTGGGAGTATTGAGAAGACTTATTTAATAATTAATAGTTGCCAATCACTCAGGGAGGTGTTTGGTAATTCCTATGGGCTTGTTCTGCTTTGGTGCACTTGTCAGCACAGTTATTGTCGTCAAAATTTGGGAGTGTGCCAAATTTCTTCCTCAAGCAAGTATTTCTGTGTTATCCAATGAATGTAAGTTAATTATATGGTCTCTAAATGTGGAGTGGATATGTTGAATGTGCTCATAGCCACATAAAGATAAATAGACTAACAAAACATTTTGAGGTTGAACAAAAAAAGTGATACTTGTTCCTGACTCTAATGTGCTGGCACTGTAATTTTATTTTGCTGTTTCAATAAATAACTGGAGTTTTCACTTAGTATTATTACATCAAAGGAGGTGCCAATGGGGAGGGCAGCTGAGACTACAGAAGTAGAACTGCTGAAAGCCACAAAAGACAGAAAATGTTGGAAAACCTTGATTGCCAACGTCATGAAATGACAGGGCACCAACACAGACAGATTATTACATCTTCACCAATACAATTTTCCTACTGGCTGAGACTGTATAGTATCTATATCGTGCTGAATGTGGTTAATTGCTATTGCCTTGTAATAAGAGCATGGTCAACTCTCTTTGTTCTTTCTTAAGTGGAGAAATTTAACCATTAAAACAGGCTTTTTACAACTTAAGCAGTCTTCTTTGTTGTTATTGGCAAGGCTTCTTTTACTCAGGAGGGAAGGAGCTGGAATTTCTTTTTGGTTCTTTTTTGGAGTATTTTGTGTTTAACATAGGTATTTCCATCACCAGTCTGAAGTTTCATAAGAATCAGTTTAATAAAAAAGCTTGTAATCCATGTTTGTTTTCCCTTTTTTACTTTCACTATACATGCCTGGATCTATTACACTCTTCCTACTTCCTCTTTCATTCCATTTTGCTTAAAATATGTTTAAAAGGTGCTTAGCAATCTAAAGACTTATGGATTTGTAAGGTAACCTGGTCTTCATTGTCTTCTTCATCCATGAGATCTGCTGGCATTTCAGCTTCTAAAATGTACCCTTTTTTTCGTCAAGTAGTTCAGTTGCCAAGTTTACACAGTCTATGACAGTGCTGCAGACTTCAATCACAGCATCAATCTGGACCAGGTCTTGGACAAAAGTCTCAAATGCTGGTTCTGCCATGTTTGATGCTGGTTCTTGTGTTTGGTCAGCCACAAATCCACTGTGGTAGAAACCTTGAAGAATAGTCATTGGTTCCACCTTCTTCCAACCATTTAATAGTCAGTTGATTTAATGAAGAATGTTGATTTTCCTCATAATTTTGTGACAGTGTGATGCTGTCTTGTTCTTAAAAGTTTGTAACAAGTTCTTCAAAGTATTTGTAGTCATCCATACTTGCAAACTTGTCAGTGGCATCCTTCTAAAGCATCTTAGCCTTGTGGAATTCCTGGTGAAAAGAAGGGACTCCTTCTCTTCTTTCATGTTTGCACAAACATAAGCCTCTCTTTTGATTTCTTTCATCATGGACATATTTATCTTTTTACAAAGCTATCACAAAGATATGCAAGCCTTTGTTTCTGTTCTTCATTGCTATTTACATCAGCATCTCTGGTCAGTTTACACTATTTGGCATAGATAGTGCCAAATAGTGTAAACACAAAGAGTAATGGATAGAGTGAAGAAAGAAATCCGAAAGAGGATGGACCACATAGTAGGACTTAACCTAATTGATCAAAACTTGATAAAAGCTATTCATTGACGTGTAATACCAGTGGCATGGTACGTGAATGTAGTTAAACTTGGAAAAGGAGAAGTAGACGAACTAGATAAAATTGTGAAAAGTATTCTACGGAGAGAAGGTTTCCCTGAAAGACAAACAAGTGGTGAGAAATTATACGCAAAAAGGTGTGATGGTGGAAGAGGACTTAAAAAGTTTCAAAGACGTTTATGACGAGACCAAAAAGAGAGTGGCATGTTATATGGCTACATCGACTGACAATTGGATCAGGGTAGCGTGGAAGCATGAAATGAATAAAGAGCATTCCTTATTTAAAAAGATACGCAAGCAGTAGTGAGAAGGGTGGCTGTAGATGCAACATTTGACGAAGGACATGTAACAATTGGTCAAGAGAGATTTGGTGATTGGAAGCAGGCGTGAAAAAAGCTGAAGAAGCAGTTAGATTCAGGACAAAAAAAGCGTGAAAGAAGTTTAGCAGGGAAACCACTGCAAAGCGATATTACATTAAGATACGAGAAGGAAGATTACGTATGGTTAAAGTGCAATACAGATTCAAGAAAAACGGCATCAATATTCACTTTACAGGAGCAGATAGTGGAATCAAGAGCGTGGAAGAAGAGAAGAGGACTCAAAGATTCCGATGAATGTAGGTTGTGTGGAGAACAGCGAGAGACGATACAGCGTCTCCTGTCTGGATGTAAGAAGCTTGCAGGATCAGAATGCGTGAAACGACACAACAATGCACTCAAAGTTTTGGCAGTCAAATGGGCAATGGAGAAAGGATTACTTCCAGAAGGAACGAAGTGGTACACCGACAGATGGGGAAAAGTTAAATGTTTAGAGAATGAAGGCAAGAAGCTGTATTGCAATTGGGAACAACGAATGAGAACAAACTGCACCGCGAGGAGACCAGATCTTACATAAGACAGAGAGAAGAAAACAATTTTGCTAGTCGATATGGCATGTCTAAACGAGAAGAAAAGATTAAGAAGTACGAACCATTATGTTTCGAGATACGTGAACGACGGCAAGATCATAACGTAAAAGTGGTTCCAATAGTTGTTGGATGCCTCGGTGGAGGAATGAAAGAACTCCAAGCGCTATTGACAGAAATCCAAAAGACAGTACTTTAAGAAAATGAATCAATAATTAGAAAAGTGTTGTCGGGACTATTGAGTTGAGGTGTCTTATGTGAAGCTAACAGAAATTGGTAGCGCAAGTCATCCAGGACTGCTTAGGGTAGTAAAATGGTCGGTCTTTTACTCATAAGCTACCGTGAGCAGGATTGGATGATAATGACTGACTTTATGATTATCATTGGTATCTTGTAATTTGATATATAGGATGGAAATTGTATTGTTAGTTAATCCAAGAGATTATAGCTAGTCCTGGGTATTGACATTAAACTGTATCTGGTTGTCGAGTTTCGACATGGGCAAATGCGTTACCTTTTGTCACAACTACCTCAAGGTCACCCTTGGGCAAGGTGCAGCACCTTGCCCAAGGGTGACACACTTCAAGAAAAGAGAAGATCAGGGGGGAACCTATAAAAACAGAGGGCGAAGCACACAGGTTGATTACATGGCTTGCTACAGGAGAAATCTGAAAGAAGTAACTGACTAGAAAGTCTTTAGAGGGGGTGCGTAGCTGCACAACACAAAGTGGTCGTATGCAAGCTTTGCATTAAAAGCAAGAGACAAGGCAAGAGAAAAATAGAGCCAAGAGTGAAGTGGTGGAAGTTAAGAGATGCAGAATGTAGAAGATGTTTCAACGTGCTCAGGGGTGCTCAAAAACTGGTCTCTTTATCACAGAGACTACACGAGAAATAGCCAAGTCAGTTCTGGGAGTGACAAATGGGGTTTGGAAGCCGGGCAGAGAGACATGGTGATGAAATGAAGCTGTGGAGGAGAGTATCAAAAAGAAGAAAAATACGAAGAAAAGGTATGACCGGTCAAGGAACGAGGATGATAGAAGGGTGTATGAAGCAAGTGGAAAGGAAGAAAAACGAGTAGTCAAGGCCAAAGAGGAAGCATACAGTAATCT
>RDPX01000361.1:436127-447437 GCA_003991215.1 Morbakka virulenta | reverse complement strand
TGAAGCTAACAGAAATTGGTAGCGCAAGTCATCCAGGACTGCTTAGGGTAGTAAAATGGTCGGTCTTTTACTCATAAGCTACCGTGAGCAGGATTGGATGATAATGACTGACTTTATGATTATCATTGGTATCTTGTAATTTGATATATAGGATGGAAATTGTATTGTTAGTTAATCCAAGAGATTATAGCTAGTCCTGGGTATTGACATTAAACTGTATCTGGTTGTCGAGTTTCGACATGGGCAAATGCGTTACCTTTTGTCACAACTACCTCAAGGTCACCCTTGGGCAAGGTGCAGCACCTTGCCCAAGGGTGACACACTTCAAGAAAAGAGAAGATCAGGGGGGAACCTATAAAAACAGAGGGCGAAGCACACAGGTTGATTACATGGCTTGCTACAGGAGAAATCTGAAAGAAGTAACTGACTAGAAAGTCTTTAGAGGGGGTGCGTAGCTGCACAACACAAAGTGGTAGTATGCAAGCTTTGCATCAAAAGCAAGAGACAAGGCAAGAGAAAAATAGAGCCAAGAGTGAAGTGGTGGAAGTTAAGAGATGCAGAATGTAGAAGATGTTTCAACGTGCTCAGGGGTGCTCAAAAACTGGTCTCTTTATCACAGAGACTACACGAGAAATAGCCAAGTCAGTTCTGGGAGTGACAAATGGGGTTTGGAAGCCGGGCAGAGAGACATGGTGATGAAATGAAGCTGTGGAGGAGAGAGGAAGCATACAGTAATCTGTACTGCAGGCTAAACGCAAAGGAAGGTAAAAAGGACTTGTACCGAATAGCAAAGCAAAAAGACAAAGCATGAAAGAACATCCAACGTGTCACAGTCATCAAAGATGCAAATGGAACACTCTTGACAGGAAAGCAATAGATACTTCAGAGATGGAAGAATTATTTTGAAGGGCTTATGAACACAGAGAACCCCAGAGAGCAGAGGAATGAGGAGGCAGGAAGGACAGATAGCGAAGTTGGGAGAATAGAGAAAGATGAGCTGAAAAAGGGACTAAATAAAATGAAAAATGAATAGGCTGTAGGCTCTGACGATATCCCCATCGAAACTGGAAGTGACTCAGCACAGTGGGACTAGACATATTTCGAAGCTTTTCAACCAGCTTCTTGCTGGTTGAAAAGCTTCGAACTTCGCTGGTTGATTAGAAGTTTATTAATTCCTGTGTATAAGAACAAGGGTGATGCTCAAGAGTGCGAATATTACAGGGGCATCAAGCTGATATGCGATACAATGAAACTGTGTGAGCGGCTCTTAGATTCGAGCCTGAGACGGGACGTCTGTGTATGTCAAGAGCAATATGGCTTCATGCCAGGAAAAGGCACAAGTGATGCCCTATTTTCTCTCTGCATGTTGATGGAAAATTTAGGGAATGCCAGAGGGAACTGCATTGTGTGTTCGTATGTTTGGAGAAAGCGTACGATTGGGTACCCAGACAAGAACTCTCGCATTGTCTACGGCAGTCAAAATTACAATAGAATGAGCAGAAGTGAAAAGGGTAGTTGAGTTCAAACATCTAGGCTCCACTGTGCAGAGTGATGGAGACTGAAACAAGGAAATAAAAAAACGAGTCCAGGGTGGATGGAATGGATGGAGAAAAGTAATTGGTGTACCCTGCGACAGAAGACTGTCACCTGACGTGAAAGGGAAGGTTTAAAACACACCAGTGAGAACCAGCATTGTTGTATGGACTTGAGAATGTGGCCACATCAAAGCGACAGGAAGCTGAACTGGAAACAGTAGAGCTGTAAATGCGTCGGTGATCACATGGGCTGACGCGATTGGATAGGATCCGAAATGAATACACCAGGGGGGGTACAGCCCATGTCAGGAGACTGGAAGACAAGCAAAGGGAAGCAAGCCTGGGGTGGTTCGGACATGTTATCAGGAGGGGGAGGATTGCATTGGAAAGAGAATGCTGGATTTGAATGTACCAAGACGAAGAAAGCGTGGTAGACCTAAGAGAAGATACATGGATTTGATAGCAAAGGACATGAGAGGTGTAGGAGAATGGAAAGAGGATGCAGCAGACTGTGGGAACTGGAGAAGACTGATATAAGTATAACATCAAGAGAAAAGGACTTTAGTTTGTCATAGAAGAATTAAAACAGAGGGTAGTGGCTAAAAAGGAAAAGATTAAAAGATATGGAAAAAGAAATGAACAATTCCAACAGGATAGTCTTTTTCAGAAAAACCATAAGAAGTTGTTTGAAAAGCTAGAAGGAAAAGAACTGGGAACTGACAAAATACCGGATTCTAAAGCAAGCAATCCATGCTGGAGAGATATTTGGGAAAATATATTAAACACAATACAAAAGCAAAATGGATTGGAAAAGTTGAAAAAGAGGTTGATAAAAGATCTAAAAAGCAACCTGAAATTTCTATCACGACTGAAATGCCAAGAAAGCAAGTAATTTGAAGTCACCAGGACTAGAAGGACTGCACGAATTTCGGATAAAAAACATAAAGTGACTACACCCAAGAATGGCAGAATTATTTAATAAATGCCTAAAATCTGGAAATGTGCCAACTTGGCTCTCTAAGGACAGAACCGCTCTAATTATGAAAGACAAAGGAAAAGGTAATGCAGTGACAAACTATAGGCCAATAACAAGCTTACCACTGATCTTGAAACGTTTTACTAGCATTTTATTAGAGCAGATATATCAGCATCTAGATCAAAACAAACTACACTGGCTTGAACAAGTCAGCGGAAATATCTTTTTTGTTACACTTCAAAAAAACTTGCCTGCTAGGAACAGCGCGAATACTGCGATCTAAACACGCAAAGTTTATATTACCAATTTCGCTGTGTATCTTAATTAATTAATGAGTAATTAAATAATGATTATTTATGTTATCAAAGTCAAAAAATTCATTAAAAAAACTTAAAATTTAATATTTGTCAAGGAAATGTAACATCAAAAGGCACAATGTTTATATTTATAACTTAACTATGCATAATTAATTAATGAGTAATTAAATAATTACTCTTTCTATATGTTATCAAAGTCAAAAAATTTACTAAAAGGTTTAAAATTTACTACATGCTATTACATGTCATGTTATTACATGTTATTACAGCACATTATGTAAAGTAGTCATTAAAATCATCAGATAGTATTAGTAGGGGTCAGATACTGCCAAACTATGTTTTACTTGGAATTTGAATACAACAGCACAACATGTAAAGTAGAGTCATTTAAGGCAGTCTCACATTGCCAGCATGGACTTTGGAAAGAAGTAAGAGAAGGAAATGTGGGAAGAGGGTCAGAAACTACCACTTTAAGAGAGGGTATTATACCACACAGTGATGAAGAGCAGTATCACAACTCCAAAAGAGTGCTGTTAAAATTTGTGATAAGATTACTGGTGGAATTGTGGCAGGATTTGGGTCGTAGACCTGATGGAGAGGTGAACGTTACCGGCGTCAAGAGAAAACGCCGTGCGAAAGAAATTAATACAGGTTATACTATACCATCAATTGCCTAGACAACAAAATCATCATGCTTTATTGACTTAAGCATATCAGATATCATTTTGAACAGCCCAGGAATAAGGTAGCAGATTCTTTGCTGCAATGCTTACTTCACTAGAGGGGTACACCCTATTATGCATCAGGTTCCAAATAGATACCTTTGGCAATAGTTTTTGAACTTCAAACTGCAGAAAACGTCTTGTTTGTTATTTCCCTTTCGAGACAATCAATATGAGCTTTATAGACAAACTTCACTTCTGTATGTAAGACAAAATGTGTACTACTTGTTTTTCTTTTAAGTGATTCCAATACACTTATTGGAAACAAGCCTGCTTTACTGTCAAGTTAAGATTGTGAGGCATAAGGTACGAAATAGGCATAATCACCATACAAACATGTGGGACGATTTGACTTTTCTTAATATGATAACATGATCATCCGCTTCGTCATGCAGGCCGACAAAATGCTTGCAAGAACTTTGATTGCTCTTTGTTAATTGATTGCAACGCCACAGAGCAAATGACGATGTAGATAATATTGACAAAAATAGAAGCCAAAAGTTACAATAAAATCCATTTTAGGAAAATTTAATAACATAAAGGACTTACTTCATCAGTTTATTTTTTAATATTTGTAGAAAGGTCAAATTAGAAAGAATCTTTACCTTAGGTAACCAACAAAAATATAAATTTCGAATTACAAGGATGCATATTTTGGAGAGCTTTTTATAGGGGTTTGTTAGGATCCTTTTAAGAAGCGAGATATTTTTTTCGAATTGGTAAAAGTTCGAATTAGACAGTTAACTGTATATATTTTATAACAACATGATGTGATTTGGTATAATGTATATAAGTATATATACTAAATATGGAATATTTATTTTATATATTATTTTACTACTATATATTATATATATAGTTCATGTATTATATATATATATTTCTTTATTTGACCGTTTAGGTATATTTCACACATTGTTATTCCAGAGATCGACAGGAAAGGTAAGTTTCGAACTTGAGAAAATTTTTGTAAACATGATATATTTAGCAATGTGATATAAACTAAACGCTAAAGTATTGAAAAAGAAGTAAGCTGTACAAAGGACTAATCTGCAATAAGATTCGCGCTCTTTGTCTAGGGAATAGTCTAAACACCTAGTTCCACTATCACTCAGTGTATGAAAAAAGATACCTGTTAGCAAAGAAGTACTTGTGTGCTTTTGATCTATTCACAGTACAATCATACAAAATGCAGAATGCCCAGTAGCTACTGTACCCTACCAAGAAAATAAGTGATAGTTTATCCAGCTCTGCAAAATCATAGTAATCTGTGACCAACTGAGGGTAACAGTAACTGTGGCACCTCTTATACCATTTCCTGTCCCGTATATGATTTTCCCGCTTGGTTTTTGTTCATACCAATCAATATACTTGTTTGAACTTCATCTTTCACTAAATCAGTAGTGAATATTCCTTGTTAAATCATAGTGTTACACATTTTACTAATTTTTAACGAACTTGCTACATTGACCAACCAAAAAAGCAATGTAATTTCTCTTTTCAATTCAAGCTTGGCAGTCTTTTCAATATCATATTTTTTCATGACGCTTCTGAAAGTCTATTCTTGTGTTTAAGAGTGTTTAAGTGCCCTGCTAAAATAATTTTTCTTTTACCATTTCCAACTTGGCTTCTTTTGACTTTTTTAAACACTGGGGTTTTTTTTAAATTTCGGTTGCATCTTTTCTTTTTATCTCAAATGTCATTGTTTCCAGCCTTCCTTAAACAAGGCTTTTTTTTTCACTCTGTATACTCATTCCAGAACTCGTCAGTGCCAAGCCACTATCTTATCGTGTGTATTGACATGAAAATGCATCCAGAATTGTAATTGCGACATTTGCAAATCAGTTCAGCTGTTGCCACACTAGTCCTTAGGTGACCTTTTTAACATTAGGTTCCTTGTGAAAGTGACATGGAGGGTATATGAAAAATACATACTTCTACTTTATTGGAGTATTTTAGTACATAATTGCCCATATTTTTGTTTTATTTCTAATTAACGATTAGTGGTACAAAACCTAAAAATCGCTATTAAATTAACGCTCATTTTGATCAATAGCTATTGCGTTGGCACTCGACTGAACCAAAGGCGCCAGAACAAGAAAGCTGAAAGCAAGTGTCTTTTTTATTCTATTATGAAAGAAAGAGATGGTCGAGAAAGCTCGCCAATTTTTTTGTAATAGGCTAAGGAAACCCCGTCACTTGGCTGGCTAAACAATTGTAAACCGTAAACACAGTCGATCGTCTCTTTGCCTTCAGCTTTGAATTAAAAAACACACTTCCGTTCTGCTTTCTTATTCTGGCGCCTTTTTGGTTTTATTTACAAGTGAAGTGTTATTATTATTATTATTATTATTATTATTATTATTATTATTATTATTATTATTATTATTATGTTATTATTATGTTATTATTCTGCTGGACATCAAAATGTTACCGCCCACAGCTGCAGACATTCCAAAATGTCTGGTATTTTCCGCTGGCAAGTACGGCGAGAGTGACAAAACGACTCGTCAAACATGTCAACAAAATGCCCGAATTCGGTTAAAAACATGACAAGCTTTTTCAGATAAAGCAATAACTGAAGAAAAAAATTAAAATCACCACTTCTTTGGAATTTAGGAGACTTCTGAGTAAAGTGGGCAATTTTAGAATTTGTTAGAAGGATTTTTGAGATTTTTTTGTGATTCTTGTGGTGTGTGCTAACCCTGGGTTATGACGATTGTCAAACATAATGGCATGGTGAAGCCAAAATGATGTAATGATGTTCAAGCACCAACGAATGGGCGTTCCAACAGTCACAGATCACTATTTGGTATTATAATTTTTTACACGTCATTAATGGCACCAATTAGCTATAGACACCCAGTGTAAAGGTGCCATAAACACTTGTGAGAAATAAGCCTGGATCGTAGAAGTCTGCATCATTTTTATAGGAATAGACTAGACTAATACTATGCTTGTAGTAGTTGCTTGATGAAAAGTTGTGAAAATGTTGTGTGCGGTATCTGATAGCACACCCACCTGTGACACCTGAATAAACGTACCAGTTAAATATCCGATCATGACGTTTATATAGCGTTAATCTTATGCTATGTTCTTTTCAGTTTCATTACAAGAAAGAAGGCTCTTACACTATTGGAACTGTGGGCTTTGAAGATATCGACTGCAGATTCATAGATGTTACTTATGTGAGTGTATATCTGCTATATGTTTTTAAGCAAAGTAAGCAAATTTAATTTCCTCTCCGTGGGTTTAAAGTATCATATGGGGGTCTAGCGAGCTTAAGTCTGTCCCTTTAGGGGGGGGAGGGGCTAGCCTAACTTTGAGATGGAGGAGGAGATAGAAACACCGGTGTCATCTTAAAACCACTTTAATCTGAAAGCAATGTGTAGGAGCCAGTGTCTGCTGTCGCTCCGTTTAATACCACCCCCATAACCAAAGGGCACAGATAGTCGGTGTACTGGTATGGTAGTTTGGTTACTTGATTTCGGATTTTGTTGTTCGATGTTACAACAAATATTATTTTACACTATGCCACGGAAGGGTTTAAAATAATTAACCTTGTTACAGTAAGGCTCTTCGCTGTACAGTTACATTATTACCTCCAATTTGATCGTCTGGTCTTGTTGTTGTCACTGCAGACGTCAAGACAACTGTTTAAAATCTTGTTGACAGGTCACGGTATCCTAAAACTTAGGTTTAGGCTCACTGGAATGGATTTCGTCAATTTCTTGAGATTGGGTCTTTAGCAAATAAGCTCCCGATGCTGAGTCCCAGAATCGATTCAAGTTTTATTGAAACATTCGTGCTTAGTCGTGTTACAAAGTCCAGCCGTATTCTCAGCGATGGTTTAATGCTTTCTATGTCCAGGTTCAACATAATGGCATTGACCAATCTTGCAGGCGCTAGCAATACCTGTGTAAGGGTGATTTGTGAACCCAACAATCGATAGTGGATATCAGTGGAGGATTTCTAATAGTTTTTTTTAATTCTGGGAAGTCTTGGTTGTGTGCCCCCGCGAGTTCCCTTCACAGACTGATCGGATTTTGGAGTCTGTTATCATAAATCCAAGTTGGTTGAGCTTACCTTTTAAGCACCACGTCGGTTTGTTACACTTCGTGCCAGTTTTTTCTGATAAAGTTTAAACGAATGTAGTTTTTTCCATCGCAGGGCTTTTGATGCTTTCCTTCGTACAACTTATTATACAAAATATTATATAATAGCACTGTGTTAATGCCATTTCCACAAGTTACATTGCATGTAAATATTTCCGTACTGTGGAAATTATTTTCTGAAATTAAGAATCAAAAACCGAATTTTTCAATTTATCGTATTATTGTCAGTCAGAAGCCAGTAATGCCTTCCTTCAAATACCATATTGAAGAGCGTGTTCTTTCGCTTTTACATTAACCCCACCCAGGAAGAAAAGTCTTTCCTACAATCTACAATATACAGAGTTTTGGAATTCTTTTGTTTTTGAAAAGCGTGCCCAACAGATTTATTGTATTTTGCATCTTTTATTATGTCCATTTTCAAGCAAAGGCACGAAAAGCGTGTGGATTTTTCCCCATTGTATTTTTTATCGAATGACTTCTTAAATTTTCCAACTTAGAGACAGCAGCGCAGTTGTGCAATGGCTAGGGGAATTGGGCTTGTAATCGCAAGATTCCGGGTTCAATTCCCCTCTTTTACGCTGTTTCACTTCTGTGCAAGGCCCTTGGGCAAGGTCTGAAGCTCGGTGGTCGCCCCTTTCCACGGCAAAGCAAATGTAAAAGGGGTTCTTGCACTAAAAAATAAACACTAAATAAGCAATTTTCTGTCTGCAAATAGGTGTCTAAAGAATAATAATACTAAATAATAAGATAGTAATAAAGATAGATAATAGAGGGTAAAGAANTGTTTCACTTCTGTGCAAGGCCCTTGGGCAAGGGCTGAAGCTCGGTGGTCGCCCCTTTCCACGGCAAAGCAAATGTAAAAGCGGTTCTTGCACTAAAAAATAAACACTAAATAAGCAATTTTCTGTCTGCAAATAGGTGTCTAAAGAATAATAATACTAAATAATAAGATAATAAGATAGTAATAAAGATAGATAATAGAGGGTAAAGAAAACGGTTAAATTTTTTCCGTTTCACAGTTTCAATTTGAAAAATTAGTAGATTGTGGTCCACTAGGAAACTTTGTTCTTTTATTCAGTTTTGGAGAGAACATAGTTAACCTTAAGTTTGTTGAAAGATTTTCAGAAATCTTTTTATTATATTCTTATATGAAAGTTAATCATGATTTGTGGTGTTACTAGTTTAATTATTAGTCTAAGCATGTTGTTAAATATTGTGTCCAATTGGTTTTTGTAGGTCACTACAAGTAATCGGAACTTCTAGGTATCAATTTTACTATCCACAAAAAGTAATTATTAAATTAAATATTTAATAAAGTAAATAACAAAAATATTTTTTTCATAATATTTATAACAATAATGAAAAATACTTCAGCCTTAAGGTGTGACCCTATTGATAAGCATCTTGTAGGATGCACATTTGTACACTTCATTATATTAAGCAAAGAATGTTATGGTACTTAATGTGTTGTGCTGTATGACATTATTCTTTTCGTATCATTTATGCCAAGACTGCAACTAAAATTAATATGAAAATAATAATAAAGATGTAGTAGATTTGGAATCTTTAAAAAAGTGAAACTTTGTGTGCAGCCAACTGGATTCGAACCAATTCGTTCTAGACCAAATAATTTTTGCAACCATATCGCATAAACGACACCTTATAAGGTGTCATTTAAGCTACGATTTACAGACATACACACAACCTCAAACAGATAAAAGTATATTATGTCGTTGCTTTTGCGTAATATTCAGTTACGAACCCCATTGTTTTACTATAATTTAACAAACATGTTTTTCGTGTTAACCAAATGGCATAACAACTGTTAAAATATAATTCTGTTTTATTATTTAAGGTGAGATGTGCCTGCAACGAACTTGATGAGTCACTGAAAAGTAGCATTGCTCAGTTCAAGGAATGTCTACGTAATGTGGAGGGACAGAAAAGCGGACAGGTGTGTTTGTAATGTTGAAATATAAACCGTTACAATTCTGTCGACTGCGTACATTTTTTGCCTTTTGTCAGTAACATTCAAGAAGTGGTTTAAAACAAATACCTCAGTTTCAGGATACACGAAGAATAAGATCTAACCACCACCCTGTAAATTCAACTTTAGAAGTGGATTCCAATTCCATATTTTCACTTTTGGTAACCAGCGACTCGCTAACAACGTCGTCTCAATTTAGCAGTTTGCAACAGTCAAAATTTGCTAAATTTCCACCCTCACGAAGTTTCCAAAAGGTACTTGTAGTTGTCTGCCCAGAAATTAAAATTTTATTATGAAATATTACCCTTCTGAGCAAAATTGTGCTTCAGTAGCAAAACAGTTTATTTAGTGATTTTTACCAAGCGTTTGTAGTAAAAAGTGTCGTTTTTTCAAAATAACACAGGTCAACAACGAAAAAGTTTTTGTCGTAGGGTTGGAAATGTTTCAACTGTTTTTATGTAATTTGAGGGTGCTGAATCTGAATATCATATCCATTTTTTACTATTAGCGACCCATAGCTCTAGTTTGCCCTCCACAGGCTATGTAGAAAAAAAACCTTTTCTAGATCAGAAGAAATTGAGTATCAGACGGGAAAAGTTGTTAAAATATTGTTTTTTGTTACATCAAATAAGTACACGTTTTGCACAAGAGATTAGAGGTCATTATAGATCCTGAATGTCCAAAATATTGTTTTTAATGTGGTAATAATTTGCATTTTCGAGCTGTTCATGAATGCTATGAATCAGACGTCATGTTTCATATTCCAGCAGTGATCTGCCATCATTTTGTGGCCCGTCTTCCTTGGTATCATCTCTCCTCCATTGTCTTTATGTCCTGGTGGATTCGCTCGCCTTGTTTATTACTAGCATTACCGAGGTTTTCCGGAAATCCATCCAGGTGGCTGTGAAGAAAATGTACTTTGATGCTCGTGTTCATAGCAAGAATCCTCAACTTTTCAACCATGTTGTTTACAATTTCTTTGTACTTGTCAGCTCTATACTCTATACAACTTCACTCATTTATAGAGTTTTATCAACTGTTGAATCTGGGGTCCATCAAATATACTAGCTTTTAACTTTTCATTACTTAGGCTTGGAAAACTCCCACAGTATACTGAAAACAATCACCATCTTTATCCAGTGCTTTAACACATTGTTTCATAAGCCTAGTTTTATATGCAGAGGAAGAAACACTATTTTATCACGTAGTACCAATTGCTCAACAATAGCATTCTTTTCCCTAACATTATGTCGATCTCTTGCTGGACACTACTTTGTAGTTCAGTGATGTACTTTATTCCTTGCTGTCCCGATAACAACAAAAGCATGGGTACTTCGTGTAACTACTTTGTTGCCCAAGCAAGTAGTTCACCATCTTTCAATAAACACATATCACCCATTGGTGGTCGTTATATTTCATATGTTGCAATACAATTCCTATTGCATCATATTTTTCTTTAAGGGTTGTAGAATGGCCAATCGGTATTGATCCATAAACTTTAGTAATGTGCAGAAATACACATTTCAGGTTTCTTTTCGAACTGTCAATAAATAACCTCCAATAAGCAGGAGAGTAATACCCAATTTCGTCAGTGGACCACAAACATCTTTGCAGAAAGCAAACTTTCTTAGCCACTCGTCCTCGTCATCATCATCATC
>RDPX01000361.1:423638-433796 GCA_003991215.1 Morbakka virulenta | reverse complement strand
TTTTCACTTTAAAACACTATACTACAGCAGCAGTTTGCGTTTGGCAAAACAAAATTGCATTGTGTCAGAGGATAGTAATAATAGTAATGATAACTCGGCAGTGCAGTGGTTAGTATCCCTTCATGTCGCGCGGCAGACCGGGGTTCAATTCCCCACTGTCTATGTTTTTAGCTTTTCACTTTAAAACACTATACTACAGCAGCAGTTTGCGTTTGGCAAAACAAAATTGAATTGAGATACATATTGCATTGTATTAATAATATGTAGTAGTCCTGATAGTGTGGATGCGAAAAGAGCGCCAAATCTTAGATATAAAATAGATAGAAAAAAATTGTACAATACACTTCCATCTATTTTTGCAAGCTCGCACGAACACGTTCCGCATCTTCAGTGTGGACTATTTCCTGGTCTGAAAACAGTCTTTACCTTGCCGAACCGAAAAGTTGTGTTGACTGACCAGTATAATTGTTTGATGTTAAACACATCCCGTAATTTTCAAAAGTGCGCGATTTCACTGAAGCTTGGTTTTTTGTTTCAAACGATACAAAATCTGCAAAATAAAATATGACACTGTGCTGAACATTGCATTTCAGCACATTTATCCTTTGGATGATGCTCCCTCGGAAATGTTCCACACTTTCAGTATGGTTTCATTGTCGCTTTTAGCGGTATTTAAATCGCAAACCTACCTAATGGCTCTTTTTTTAACATATCACTGCTTGTTTTTCTAGATTGCGTTGGAATTTTATCAAAGAAAAAAGAACCCTTGGCCGTTTCCAACAGAGTCAGTGCCCTGGGAATTATGGACTGTAAAAATCGATGTTGTTTCACTATCAAGCGCAGCAGGTAAAAAAGCAGTCGCACCGTCTTTGTTGCTAAATTAAAAATTTGTTTCATTTCATTTGCTGTGAATATAACTGGCGCCGCACCGTCATAAAATCAACGCCAACAGTAATATCGTGCTTTCTCTATTGGGTGTTTCTTGTCAGTTTAAATGTCACTGATTTTCTTATGTATACGAAATGGAGAGGAATTAAAGAAGGCTAGTCATTTTCCTAAGTTTAATATATTAAGTTTTGCAGTTCATTGCTTAGTCTTTTTTTTTTGCTTGGGGCCTACGTTCTTTGTGACGTGCGTTTCAGTTGTTGTATTATATAGCATGGTAGTATAATAGTGATGGCACCCGTCCGTCATAATAATATTGTGTCTTTCCTTTATCCCTTGCAGAGAAAACAACCCTACGTGAAAGGCTATCTGATGACGTATGTGATAAGGTGGGAATTCTTTGCATTCACTAATTCAGAAACTATTTTACCGAATGTTTTTCCAGATGCGATTTTTAAGTATAATGTACGAGATAAATCCTTATTGATAATTTTTCTAAGCAAATGAATAGTCGTGCTATTAATTTCTTTTTCTCCTCTAGATAAGGTCAATTTGTGATTTGATTAATCGACCCGATTTCGTGCCAAAGATGCCAAATGAATCTGATCTGGCTTCCGTATTTGACACAGATTTTAAGGAAGTCCAACCTTATCTTCACAAGGTAAGAGTAATTTTACGAATTCGTTTTGTGTGACAGAATGAAGATACTCTAACCCATACTATCGAATGTCCGTGAGAAACACTCCAAGTATATTGGGGATGAGGCTAAAACCCTGGAATTTATGCAACGAATATAGAGGGAAAAATCAGTTCATCAATCAATGATAACATTTGGCTATTCCTAACCATTCAATGACGGACTGTTAGTTTATTTATTGGCCTGCATCAGTGTGTTTTGGGGGGTTGAAAATGTGTTGCAGTATGACATATCATTTATTTATTGGCCTGCATCAGTTTTGTAGTTTTGTTTTCCTCAGTTTTAGTGTGTTTTGGGGGGTTGAAAATGTGTTGCAGTATGACATATCATGCTTATCATTTTTTGCCTGCTGATACAAACAACCACAACTGAGACTTCCCATCCCCATAGTCACAATTTTGATTAGTTGCGATAACTAATGTCTAATGTCTTAATACTTTTTTTATGGTAATTCATGTCATGGCATATGTTTGATCCACAGCGTATCCCCGCCTAACAGGAGGTAATTATCCTGGATTTTGCAATACAATAATTTGTAGAGATGATGAGACAATCAAAGTTGTACTCCTTAAAGGTTCTTTAAATAAGCACTGTTGAATCCTATCTGAAAGTTTTATTTCCTTTTCAGATAAGTTTTCAGACATCCACATCACAAGGTCAGTCCTTTGGCAGTGCTGTTCGAAGAATACTTCGTGATACGTTAAGTTACTAATAATACCGGATTTTACAGATATATAAATGCTGTACAAGTAATTATTTACAATGTGGTGTGTATATAGAAGAAGTACCTGTCTATTTAGTCAGCACCCGATAATTTAACCTTCAATCTAGTCATTTTTGTTAATGCCGATTGGGAACCTAATGGGTGTTTATTGAATAAATGTAAATAATAAATCGAGGTCTAACTAAATTATGTAAAAACAGTTTGTAGTAAAAAAGGTGCTTTAAATAGATGGACACCCTAAATTTACCGAGTGTTTGATGTCGTGACTATACTCGATTGCGCCTAGAAGGAAAGCAGTGTTTCTACAAGCTTGTAGAAGTACTGCTTTTTCTCTTAAAGTATAAACTTGGCATGGCATGGGTGTTAATATAAAAAGCGGAAATTTAAAAACCATGTCATGGCCCTGATTCACCATGCATATCATCATGAAAGCAGCCTTTCATTTCATTATTTCGATCAGCGGAAGGTGGACGAGGCTCATCGCAGGTTAACTCTTTCAATATTCCACTATTGGGTGGAGGCTCTTCTTCATTGCCAGACAGCATAAATTCGGAATTTTCGGTTTCGCGCACTGCATCTTCTGTAGACGTAGAAAGTATCCGTTGCTGTACCTGTATTGGTGCACGCGAAGGGGGTTCCTTCTGTGCCTGGTTGTTGCAATCATCAGTTTTGTCCATGGTTACCGTAAAACCTTGAGCTGGTTGTCCAAATTTTTTTGTTGTCTCGTATTGCTGGGCACAGTATTTTATGGCTTTCTCCAAATTAACTTGCTCATCGTCATCTACTTGATTTTTTAATAAGAGTTTGTAACCTCGTACAAGCAAATGCTCCGTGACCTGAAATAGAAATAATATGAATAAAAAAATTAAAAAGTAAACTGAAAAACACAATAACTGACTACTGGTAATGACAACAGTTATGTTACACTCGTAACACTCTTCGTTATTGATATTACGAACTGACTTGGCTCAGCTAATAAATCTATCGTCATTACTGGCGCCAAACAGCTACAGATACCGGATCCATTCCACGCCTTCCATCATTTTTGCAACAGGCATGGACACAAGGATTCCATGCCCTACTAGTCTAATAAATACACGAAAGTACTAAAGAAAAATGTGGTTTACAAACAGGAAATCGTAGTTCATCTTACTGTTGTTGATGTCTGCATCCGTTGTGCATGTCTGTAGGCTTCGTAACAGTCCATAGCTAATTGTTTATTTTGCATAAGAGTGTTTCTTGCTTTTTGGTTCTAAATTGGAAAAATGTTGAAATTAGAAACACTAACATTGAACACTGCATAAATTACAAACTAAAACACTGCTGCTAGTACATTTTAGACCCTTGTATCAACATGAACTAAATAGACATGCCTGTTACTCATTGAATGTGAATGACCCCTGTGGTTTCTCAGTTTTCTTGGTTTTACAAAATTGCACTTTGTCATATGAAATGCAAGTAAATACCTAAAGTAGCCGCCTACCGACCGGAGACCCAATAATTCTAAAGTCCATCCCTTCTCTTAATGAGCAATATATTTTAACCCAGTTACGATCTAACCAAAGAAAGTATGTCTGGTCATAGTTCACATAGCAGTAAACAAGTGTGAGGTTTCTGCTGTGCGGCTACAGGAAGAACACAATGCATACTATTGTCAGGTGTCGTAATCTGCAAAAGTAGTCTTGACGATTGTCCTTTGGTTCTCTTCATACTATGGGAACACAAAATAGCAGTTCTTGTCTTTGGTAACTGAGAATGGTGATATGTCATGTTAATCCTTTGCCTAGGCAGTGAAACATACTCGGTGACAAATGTACAAAGAATATTACTTTAACCAAAATATCTAGGTATCCTAAAATAATGTAATTTCAGGTTAGGTGACCCAAAGCCTCGACCTTTTCAGGATCAGAGCTAATACCATCAACTGAAATAGCGAGACCTCAAATCTTAATCCTTTCTGCTCCAAATACACATTTCCTCTTATTTAAAGTCAACTAGATTCAGTCAATATTCTTAACACTTATTTGACTACATTAACATGACTTGATTCATCAACTGTTGCAATAATAATATCATTATGAGTTGCATGGACTTCTGGAAGCTGGGCAAACAATGGCTGCAAAGCAGCAATTAGTTCCCCTTTTACTAGCTTAAGACCCATGACTAACCTTTTATAACAAAGTAGCTTCCCATTACAACTGAACACTCTCAGACGTCTTGCCTTTTGGGGGATGGTTCACAAATGACGTCAACCACTTAGAGAGGGAGGGGGAGGTGAAAGTTGACGTCATTCACTAATTCTAAATAAAGGCTTAAACTTTCTTTTAACTCGCTCGGGAGTTTATAAGGAACCTTTTCAACATGTCAGTACCCTCCCTTCAATTGTTGGCTGCTGTATCCATTCAACAACAGTCCTACCTGAGGTAGTGACGGACATATGTTCAGGAATCTAAATGGGAGTGAAAATGATGTGAGCGAAGCATAGGATGAACAGAGCAGAGATGATGACGATTTTACCTTACGAGTAGAACTTGATGGGAATATTATTGACGCCATTCAAAGTTTTTTCATTGTGTAAAAAACAGAGGTTCAATTGAAAGGTTATTTCAAGCAATTGTTTAGTCTCTTAAGTTTCACATTTTACTCGGAGGTACTTTTATAACCCCTGCCTCAAACTTCTAACCCCCTTATAGTTAGAAACCCATAAGTTAAGAACATAGTGTCAATATTTTATCTTTGTTTGCAGAAAAAGTCCCCAAAATTGACGTCAACTTTAGGGGAGGGGGTCAGAAACCCAAAAGTTGACAAGAGGGGGGAGGGGCATTTTAAAAAAATGGTGAAAGGTGGTTGACGTCATTTGTGAACGATCCCTATTTCAAGTTGTCAGAAGCCCGATTTCAAATCTAGTTTGGAAAACACCTTCTGGCAAGGCAACTTAGACTTTGTCTTCTTGACCCAGGTGCATGTTAATCTGCAGGGTGTTTTCTTTCATGACTCTTTTGGCAACCATGTCACTGCTCACCTCATCTACATGATCTGTCAGATGATATGTTACAGAATTTGTTTAGTTGGACTTAAATTAATAAAAACGATAGAAAAAAAGCTATTAATACCTGTTCCACGTCTTTGATTCTGCTTTTCAGTATGACCACTGACAAATCAAATGCCTACAAATGGAAAGGTGGAACCTGCTTACAAAAACCCAACAACGAAAGAAAAAGATCCCATAGCCACAAAATTTATCAAATATGTTAAGCGCTACACGCGTTGCTCTATATTTGTTTCATTTTGTTAATCTCTAACAAAAACAACAGCTATATTTTAATGTATAATTTTATTCACTTGATCCAAAAATTACCAGGATTATGCAATGATGGTCAAGTGTACTCAAGACACATTCTTCTTATAATGCTCGCAATACAATACGCGTGTCATACCGCACATCACCAATTCCGCGGATCATCGTGATAAATCCTATTAACACTAACTTTCGTATGATGAAAAATACATCAAAATAAAGTTAAGAAAACCTTAACTTCATGTAATAGCTGATGTGCCCTTTCTCATACTGAAGATCAGTTTATGATCGAACCACAATGGAACAATTGCATCACTCGTCGTTCTTGACAACGGAACCATAAAGAATCACTTTGGGTGAGAATGGAACAGTCGTTCAGTCATAGTACTTACCTTTATTGCCAAGAAAGCACGGTCATTATCACGTAGGTACTTCCTAAAAAGTAAAAGCAGTGGGATAGAGGGGTGTCAAACTAAGTCACTGCATTAGTATCGTACAATGAAATAGTTATAACAGTGGTCAACACCATTTTAAGGGACGGCAAGGTAAAGACTGCTTTTAGGTAATTCTGAGTGCTGATTACCAAAATCATATTCATTTTCTTCGGTTAGCTCTAGTTTTTCTGATATGCGATGCACCTAAAATGTGAAAATTTCTATAACTTGCCTTTACTCTGCAAGCATGTTAAACGTTTGATCAGATTTGGATACCATGGATACCATGTGCACTTGGCTTTGCGAGCATCAAGTGTTTTATGACACAGCAGATCATAGTCAGGCAATAGCAATCTTTTGTCTGTTATTTATTTGCACTTGGCAGCGGTATACTCGTTTGTATACATCAGTTGGCTTGTGATGTCTACATGTTGTCAGGAGTACATGAACAACATTCAATTATTATATACTTGCACAGATCCATTTTCTCCCTTGGAGAGTTATGTTTTTAAAGGATGATTCAGATGATTCGTCTTATTTGTGCATATAAATGATGGCTTCAACATCCTGCAAAAATCATTTGATTGCTTTTGTTACATTTGTGGTGAATAGAAAACTGTAGATAACAGACTGTGCGAAAAAAGTATTAGGCATGTTTTGGAATAAAGTTAGCAGACCAAGACAAACCATGGCCCCCTCATGTTGTTTGCAAGAAATGTGTAGGACGGAAGTAAGTGTAGAAGTTCAATAAATGTGACAGCAGCTACAAATGTTCTCCGTCAGCAATTCGACCAGTAGCTCATGGTGCTGATATTCGTATTCCACGATGATGATGATGACGAGGACGAGTGGCTAAGAAAGTTTGCTTTCTGCAAAGATGTTTGTGGTCCACTGACGAAATTGGGTATTACTCTCCTGCTTATTGGAGGTTATTTATTGACAGTTCGAAAAGAAAGCTGAAATGTGTATTTCTGCACATTACTAAAGTTTATGGATCAATACCGATTGGCCATTCTACAACCCTTAAAGAAAAATATGATGCAATAGGAATTGTATTGCAACATATGAAATATAACGACCACCAATGGGTGATATGTGTTTATTGAAAGATGGTGAACTACTTGCTTGGGCAACAAAGTAGTTACACGAAGTACCCATGCTTTTGTTGTTATCGGGGCAGCAAGGAATAAAGTACATCACTGAACTACAAAGTAGTGTCCAGCAAGAGATCGACATAATGTTAGGGAAAAGAATGCTATTGTTGAGCAATTGGTACTACGTGATAAAATAGTGTTTCTTCCTCTGCATATAAAACTAGGCTTATGAAACAATGTGTTAAAGCACTGGATAAAGATGGTGATTGTTTTCAGTATACTGTGGGAGTTTTCCAAGCCTAAGTAATGAAAAGTTAAAAGCTAGTATATTTGATGGACCCCAGATTCGACAGTTGATGAAACTCTATAAATGAGTGAAGTTGTAGATGTTGTTTATACATAGAGTATAGAGCTGACAAGTACAAAGAAATTGTAAACA
This sequence comes from Morbakka virulenta, assembly GCA_003991215.1. Taxonomy (NCBI): domain Eukaryota; kingdom Metazoa; phylum Cnidaria; class Cubozoa; order Carybdeida; family Carukiidae; genus Morbakka; species Morbakka virulenta. Next base: position 426,225 of record RDPX01000361.1, on the reverse strand, counting down.
ACATGGTTGAAAAGTTGAGGATTCTTGCTATGAACACGAGCATCAAAGTACATTTTCTTCACAGCCACCTGGATCGATTTCCGGAAAACCTCGGTAATGTTAGTAATAAACAAGGCGAGCGATTCCACCAGGACATAAAGACAATGGAGGAGAGATGATACCAAGGAAGACGGGCCATAAAATGATGACAGATCACTGCTGGAATATGAAACATGACATGCTTGATTAAGAACATTCAAGAAAATCTCGAAAATGTAAACTTTTATCACATTAAGGATCAAGAATCAAGAATTATCTCTTATCTCTTATGTAAAACTTATACCTATTTGATGTAACAAAAAACAATATTCTAACAACTTTTTTAGCTTTTGTTATCCGTATGATAGTCAATTTCTTCTGATCTAGAAAAGGTTTTTTTTCTACATAGTCTGTTGAGGGCAAACTAGAGCTATGGGTCGCTAATAGTAAAAAATGGATATGATATTCAGATTCAGCACCCTCAAATTACATAAAAACAGTTGAAACATTTCCAACCCTACGACAAAAACGTTTTTATGTTGACCTGTGAATTGATGAATTGTAATTAGAGGCAATCACGAAAAGAATTGGCGCAGTACGTTCGCTTGAGCAGCTACTGTTCACAGCTCTGGAAGATTTTGGTTCCGTATGTCCGGTTATCGCACATATAGATAGATTGATGAATGGAAATTACAACTATTCGAAACAGAAGACCGCGACACCAACAAAATTTGTAAAACAAAGTAAAAAAACCCACATTCAACAACCAAACCAAGTCATTCTGCCTATTACTTTGATCGATGCATAGTCAAAACTAATCACTCTTTTTTTCCCAGTCTATAATTTTACTTCTGAATAATTTTCTCTCTGAATATATACAACCGGAGGCTTTTAATGATCACATAATACAGTAAAATGCTCACACATTCTACCTTCCATGTCATCAACTAGACAGTGCATTTAAAATTTAATTCTAGCATTTTATAGGAATATCAGTATCCAAATTTAAATAAATGAATTCTTTATGTGCATTAATCATCTACAATAACGAATGACTTATTAAAATAAGTTCTCAATGATCTTAAAGATTTATCTACACTAACCTTTTTTGTCACTATATCATACATAAATGTAAACGAGGGCTTCTATTTTCTACCTCATCCCATTAATATTACTTAATGTAGTTGCAATACTACTCACTTGTCTTTATCTGGGGTCCTATGAAGAAATGACGAAACCAAAAGCAATGTATCCCATTCTTTCAACTGAGAAAGTACATCCAATAATAATTCAACAGCACGACAGATGTGAGAGCAAAAACTTCCAGGACGGTCAATTTCATCGATTGGAATCCTCCATAAATACTGAGTGGGCAATAAAAACAGAAAATGATCGTCACATCAAATAAAAGTACGAATTTTCACAAAACTTAAAGGCCAAAACTGTCCTTGGTTATATGCGCCTGATGCGTTATGACTGTTATCAAAAGAGAAAAAGAGAGAGGATGGGTGGGGTAACTTTGATCACTGTGAATACCAATACCTTGACTGAAAACAATCGAAAAATATTCATCGGGTTGAACCAACTATTTAAAAAGGAGTCGCTTCTTACATAAGTTAAATTTTGGCATACATTCTGGTTGGAAACATTGTATTATGGGTTGACTCCATACAAGAAAGACATAGCTATCACGACATCAGGAAGCAAGCCCTGATTATTCACTTCGATGCTGAATCACTTGGCCCAAATGAATGCATTTCATACTTTAAAACACTCTGATAGTGTATTCATTATCACTTAAAATTTATGAGGTGCCACTAAGTTTGTCATGCATACGGTGATAATTTTATCTTGACGCGTCATCACCAATGATCAGAAAAATTCGAAAATGCAAAGAACTGTCATATTTTTCACTTGTTTATCGAAGGGCAGATCAATTTCACTAACAACGATGAAGAGAATTATGCATTCGTTTGGGTCCTTACTTAATTACCATATACAGTGTGGAATGCTAGGAAATGCAAGCTTGAGGCAGAAAGAAAATCCAGTCTACTACTATCGATCGAAAAAACACCGGGGAAATGGAGGGGCTATCTAATAAAGTTGCTGTCATAAAGCAACTTAGAGAAATAAACAAAACAAAAAGGAGCTTTGTAAGACACAAATAAAAGGCACTGTAGAAGATTAGTGTAGTCTACCGAAAATAAAACTGGGGTGGATAGGGGCCCAGTATGCAGATAACACCAAAGAAAGAGTTGTGATCTCGGTGACTCGAGTTGCTGGGAATGCTATAGGCAGGAAAAGTAGGAGAAGACTTATGAAGTTTGCTACGGTGAATCAAATATTTCATCCATATGACGATGGTAAACCATACCATATCGGGGACTTGTTTTAAACTCGGGGTATTCAAAGGCATCAACAACTTACTTTATCATAGTGGCCGTAACAAAATGGATTTTCTTTATCATAGTCAGCGTAACAAAATGGATTTTCTTTATCATAGTGACCGTAACAAAATGGATTTTCTTTATCATAGTCAGCGTAACAAAATGGATTTTCTTTATCATAG
>RDPX01000361.1:387875-400317 GCA_003991215.1 Morbakka virulenta | reverse complement strand
TTCTTGTAAGAGAGCTTCTTGTAAGAGAGCTTTCTTGTAAGAGAGCTTTCTTGTAAGAGAGCTTATTGTAAGAGAGCTTTCTTGTAACAGACTTATTTGTAAGAGAGCTTTCTTGTAAGAGAGCTTCTTGTAAGAGAGCTTTCTTGTAACAGACTTTCTTGTAAGAGAGCTTACTTGTAAGAGAGCTTTCTTGTAAGAGAGCTTCTTGTAAGAGAGCTTTCTTGTAACAGACTTTCTTGTAAGAGAGCTTTCTTGTAACAGACTTTCTTGTAAGAGAGCTTTGTTGTAAGAGAGCTTCTTGTAAGAGAGCTTCTTGTAGGAGAGCTTCTTGAAAGAGAGTTTCTTGTAAGAAAGTTCACGAAGGATTGTTAACAAAAATAAAACCCAATATCAAAAACCTGACAAAAAATAATTTTAAAAAAACCATCTTAAAACTTTGCATTAAAGTTATTTCTGCCCTTCCGAAGGAGGAATAAGATAATAAATCAAGCTGTAAATGGTTACTTACTTCTTCTAGGATCATACAGTTTTTGTTATTTATATGAACTGCTCTTTCAAAACATCTAAAATCAAAACAGGAAAATGCTCTAAGAAAACGTCTGAAAATTGAAGTGACTTCATTTAAACCAAAAGACCTCAGCCCACCATCTTTTTGGATCAAGGAGGCTGAGCTTTATCAGCATATGCATATATATACATATATAAAAATATACATAAATATATATAGACACACACACACACAAACAAAATACAAAAACACAAATACAAGGCACACACACGCACAAACACAAGTGCATACATACAAACATTCATACATATACATGTATACATACAAACATTCATACATACACACACACATACAAAACATACATACATAAATACAAACATATTTTCTTATAACATTGTTTTTTAATTATTATCAGTATGATTTCTTGAGTTGTTGACCAATTTTTCGGGTAACCGTTAAGTAGTTTTCCTGGTAAAATACGTTTCTGATCACCTTTCCATCTTGACGTGGCTTCGGTTACTGGGGTATGTAGATGAAACCACGGTAATGCAATGGTGTCCGTTGCGTTTTCTTTTGGAAGGGGCTTGCTCTCGGATGGTCTGGGATCTTGAAGTGGGGGATCTTTCAAGGAAGGTCTTAAGAGGGAATCAATTGGACCCTTATTCCGCCTTGTGAGTTTTCACTAACCAGTCCCTATGTGTTCTGCTTTTGATTTTCAGTCAAAGTTTTTAACTTTCAAGCACTAATACCAATTTCATACTAGTGTGACACTTTTAGAATTAGTTTTTTTTTTCACATGACTTGCATTAACAAGTTTTAATGCAGAACTGGAATATTTCATCATGAATGATCATTTTAACAATTTAATAAAATAAATAAGTTACCTCAAAGTTGAAATGATGTGCTTCTTTACAGGTCCATCACTTTTCGGTTCGCACTAAATCAGTAAAAATGTAAATAATATCAATTATATATAATATAGATAAAGATTATAGATAAAATAAATAAATAATAATAAAATAATAACATGTATAGTTAACTTCGAAAAAATAAACTGCTAATGATGTTATTCTTAATATTATTAGCTTTCATGTGAATAACCAAGATACAGAGGTACAACAAAGGAAACTAGGCTAAGATGGTTTGGCCATGTCACAAGGGGTCAGCAAAACCATATCCCATTCTTAGCCGAGTCCTAGCTATAATTAATAATTTATAATTTATTAAGTTATTTTCAAATTAATTATCCATGTATTTATCAGTGATAAATTAACAAGTAATACATTTTCACGACCATCATACAATTCTACACAAAGAAAAATTCGGTTTGGTATACAAAGTAAACACCGATATGGAAAAGCCTGTGGCATCATGCCACTGCACATAAAATTTGAAATGGCAGTAAAATACAATGCTTATATATGTGTAGCATGTAACATGCTAAACCAATTAGCTGTAACAAGACAAATTCTATTTTCTTATTTATTTACTTATTTATTTACTTATTTATTTACTTATTTATTTACTTATTTATTTAGTTAGTTAGTTATTTATCTATTTACTCTATTTACTTATTTATTTATTTATATACTCTAAGGTCTTTTACTCTAAGCAAGGTTTGAAGTCACTTTGATGCAGAGGGTTATTTGTCTTACCTGATCTTTTTCTTTGTAATTTTTTATCTTTTTAATTTATGGATTTCCTCCCTCTTATTACTATTATTTCATAATTTTTATAGAGGTAAATCGTAATCAGTAAATAAAAAATACTGTTGTCCCTACGAGATCTCTTCTGATTCTACCTCCGAAAACAAGTAAAAACTACGTAGTATGCCAATTTTAACGAGAAAAATTTTTTTTACATATTTATTAAACACAATTATTTTATGTTTATTTATATAATTTAAATTGTTATTTATTTATATTTATTATTTGTATATTTATTTCNAGGTTTGAAGTCACTTTGATGCAGAAGGTTATTTGTCTTACCTGATCTTTTTCTTTGTAATTTTTTATCTTTTTAATTTATGGATTTCCTCCCTCTTATTACTATTATTTCATAATATTTATAGAGGTAAATCGTAATCAGTAAATAAAAAATACTGTTGTCCCTACGAGATCTCTTCTGATTCTACCTCCGAAAACAAGTAAAAACTACGTAGTATGCCAATTTTAACGGAGAAAATTTTTTTTACATATTTATTAAACACAATTATTTTATGTTTATTTATATAATTTAAATTTTTATTGATTTATATTTATTATTTGTATATTTATTTATTCATTTCTAATAAAGGACGGGCATAGTCAGTTCACAATTAACTTTTTCTCAAATGCGTTCTTATAAAGTCATCGTTATTGAAAAGCATGTCAGGTTTTTGGCGAAGATCGGAAACAATCAATGCAAACCTATTCGACATTTGCTTTCTTCAAGTCTATGCACCGACCGCAGATCACTCTGACGACGAAATAGAAGTGTTGAAATATGAAGTGCTTATGGTCATGGGCGACATGAATATAAAAGTAGGCTCAAGCAAACATGATGGTGTGGTAGAAAATTGGGGTCTTCGTACAAGATCATGAAAGTCAGTGATAAAGGTCTGTGAAAAAAATGATCTTGCAATCAAAAATTTAAAAACAAAATTTATCCAGCATAAGAGGAAACTTTACACTTGGAAAAGTCCTGGTGATTTCCACAAAATGCAAGTAGACTACATAGTGATCAAGAGGAGGTTCCGAAATGCAATTAAAAGCTGCACTACATACCCCAGAGCAGACATAGAGTCTGGCCATGTGCCTGTAATCTGCAAGCCAGCTCTACTGGACTTCGCGGAAATGCAATGAGATGAAATGCAATCGAAGCTCAACATCGAAGTCACAAATCGATTAAAAATAGTTGAAAGAATAGCGACAGAGGAAGTAGAAGCGGACACTGAAGCTCACTACAATCGCTTCAAAGGTGTAATGACCAAACTTGTAGAGAAGGTATTAGTAAATAAGAAGCGGAGGAAAAGAAAAGGTTGGATGAATAGGGGCACCCTGAAAACCATGGAAAATGCGGATACAAAGTCCTAAATCAGCGTGTGAAGATGGAATTCATAAAAGCTAAAGAAAAATGGGTCGAAAGCAAGTGCATAGATATAGAAGAGGCGGACCGTTGACGCAATAGCAGGGAGGTACATAGAGTTACAAAGGTGCTGTCAGAAAAAAAAACATGAAGGCGGATTTTTGTATCAAAAGCAACGATGGGATGTTACTCAGTACTGAAGATGTAACATGCTATTGGGAGGAATACATTACGGAGCTATACTCTGATGATGACAGAGCAATGGGCAAACCGACTTTTCTGGACAACAACAGTGGACCCGAAATCATGGAAGCCGAGGTAGCTCAAGCGATAAAAATGCTACGTTTCAACAAAGGAGGTGGAAAGGACAGCATATGGAACTTCTGAAGCATAGGAGTGAGGCAGGAATGAAAGAACTGACATTTCTCTGTCAGCAAATCTACAAAACAGGAAATATTTCAGAGGATTTGACTCAGTCCATCTTCATTCCACTACCGAAAAAAACCTGGGACCAAATTGTACGGATTTCAGAACTATTACCATCATGAGTCGGGTAACAAATGGTTCTACTGAAAATCGCTCAGGAGAGCATCAGGGAAAAGGTGGAATTAGAGCTTACAGAGGACAAAGGACGGAAAGGAGTTAAGGACTTCTTTCTTATGTTTTCTTTTTCGGTCACAGTTACTCTGCTTATACTAATCCCCTAGATTAATCAATAATTCTCCTGTTCTCTTCATTCTCAACACAATTCCCTTTCTTTGTACGGTCTTGTGACCATTATTTTTTGTCGGAATTCAGAAACAAATTGATTAGGTAAGCATTAAGAAAAAGCCAATTCAAAACTTGCGCAATGTTTTAAATCAATAAATTCCCTCGGAAAAACAGAGCACAAGCCACAGGGGAGATAGGGAGCCATAACCTCTCCATCTTTTACTGAATAAAATAAAATAAAATAAAAGGCAAATTTTTATACATATAAACATGTGGGTTTATTAATAATACACAGATGACCGTCATCATTGGTAATGCCGCTTTGGTAAAATGGCGTCAGCAAAACTTTTACAATGAGGGTTAGGGGTGGGAGGAAAAATTCTTTACTTTGCTGACTCCTCAGTTTTGAATCGGTGGCAGTGGCTCTGATAAAGGCTACATTTGACTATAATTAGCAGTATAAATAATGTCCCGCTTCAATATATTCCATCATTAAGTAGTCATTGAAGTCATCTAATTTTCAGTTTTCTATATTTTCATACTAACAAAAAGGCTAGATCGGGTGAGGCAAATAAATTAGTTAGTAAGCATGTTCTATGAGAAGACAGCAGTTCAGCAGGGAAAAATGAAAAAACTACAACAAGAGAAAAATGAGCATCACTTTTTAATAACTTGTTGTCACTGTTTTGCTTGAGAATATGTTATCTCTGTCGTGAAAAAATGTTGTCGTTGTTGTCTTTTTGAGGAGGTAAAGATAAACACGTTTTTAATATCATAGGTCACGACAAGCTTCTCTTTATTCCAACAACAAAATACGTGCAGTACTAAATGGGTAAGTCAACCAGAAGGTACAGTTAAGTGGCCTGAGATATAGGAATGACGGTTACGAAATGAAATATAAGGAATAAAGTACTAAAGACCGACGGAAAAAATGAACAAAATAATTTCGTTGAAATAAATAACAGTGAAAGTTAAGGGATTCTATTTTACATTTAAAAACAAAGAAAGTGTTTCATTTCGCTGCAAAGTTTAAACATGCGACGGTAAGGTGCGCATTAAATAACCATGGCGAAGTCGATCTCTCCAGTAAGCTAATTTGGAAACGTTCTCCTCAACGCGATGTTAAAACCTAATGTGATCGATCCCATGTCTCAGTTTACAACACTGATACTCCAAATGTGGTGGGATTGATATCCATGGGTCGTAAAAGATAAAAAAAATCCGGTCAACTAAAAATTGTATGTTGATACAGAACCAAATTCTTAGTTGAAGCTGTGTCCTTTTCTGTGTGACGAAAGAGCGACGTTACGTTGTCATAACAACACAATAAGGAACATTAAAAACATAATGCAATCTTACCGCTCTTATTTTTTCTTCAAGCCTTGAACCTCTTGCTAACGCCATTGCAGCCCAAGATTCAAAGCGATCAGGATTTAAACACACATCGTGCATGTAGAATTTTACCGCCTTGCTAAATTCTTTATTTTTGAAGTAAAAGTCTCCTAGGTAGTAGAACAAATCTTTGACAAAGGTCCTACGATAGTAAAGGAATACTCTGATTATAACCTAATAACATCACTTATAAAGAAGCGCAAAATTACTTAACATCATTATCTGATTGATATATTAATATTTCGTGACAACACCCAAATCCAAACTTGGTGTACCTTTGGCTAAAAAGGAGTTGCAGACATCAAGTCTACTTTACGTACCAGTCCCATAAAGAATAGATTGAGCATGCAATGAAGTCTACACCAGTTTAACATAGGATACTCATCGTTCTGTAATTGGATTAACACAAAAGTGGTTGCAGTCCCTTTCTAGCAAAAGTGTAGCAGCTTTTTTAAGTTTTCATAATTATTGTAATTATGTTCATAATTATATCCTTGAATATCCCTTTTAAAATCACGTTCCTTTCGATCAAAAGCTATTTCGCTGGCAGTCGATTGGGCGAAGACACCAGAATAGGAAAACCAAAGTCAATATTGCTTTTATTAATACTGAAAAACAAAGACAGGATCAAGAAATCCAACTACCCTTGGTACTTGGCTGAAGAAAAACGGAAAGAAAGGCACTGCAAATATTCTTTCTGCCAAGTCTGTCTTCCATTTAGAAATACTGGACGCTATTCATATTCAATTTTTATCACTTCTCCTTTGTAGACAAAAAGACTTTATATATAGTCTTCAATTGTTTTGNATTATATCCTTGAATATCCCTTTTAAAATCACGTTCCTTTCGATCAAAAGCTATTTCGCTGGCAGTCGATTGGGCGAAGACACCAGAATAGGAAAACCAAAGTCAATATTGCTTTTATTAATACTGAAAAACAAAGACAGGATCAAGAAATCCAACTACCCTTGGTACTTGGCTGAAGAAAAACGGAAAGAAAGGCACTGCAAATATTCTTTCTGCCAAGTCTGTCTTCCATTTAGAAATACTGGACGCTATTCATATTCAATTTTTATCACTTCTCCTTTGTAGACAAAAAGACTTTATATATAGTCTTCAATTGTTTTGACAGCCAAATTAACGGGTTCTAAAAATCCGTTTTATTTTTTGTTTTCTGTTTTCTTCAGGCAAGCACCGAAAGTGACGGGATTTCTTGATCCTCTCTTTGTTTTACAGTATTGATAAAAACAAACTCTACTTCATTTTCTCCTATTCTGGCGCGTTGGCCCAGTCGACTGCTAGCGAAATAGTTGCCGACTAAAATGAACGTGATTTTAATTGCGATACCCAATTTATTGTACCACTAATAGTTTATTATACCTTTATCAAATCAATATTTCACTTTGTCAAATTTTGTCAATAAAGTACTGAGTTTTACTTACGATATAGAAACTATCATGATTATTTCAATTATTGAATCTCTGTTAAATCGAACCAATTAGTATCCGTCATAAAACAAATGTAAATCCATCTAAATTTTTATTTTTGTTGTAAAGAAACTGAACCATGATGATTGAAGAAAGAAATTTCTAATAACTGCTTAAAGTGGTAATACTGGAGCTTACTACGATCACCACCACCACTATCATCATCACCATCATCATCACCATCATCATTATCATCATCATTATCATCATCACCACCACCACCATCATCATCATCATCATCATCATACTTCAACCAAGGAGGCGGACAGAATATTCTCCGCAAGCCTTCTCTAAACACCACGGTCCTAAATTACACCCAACGTCCTTGGAAATTCATTCAGGATACGTCATTCTTCTACATATCCTTTTACCTTGTCGGCGCCAGGAAAGATCAAAGGATATCTCATCTCCTCTGATTCATAAGGACATTCACATCAATAAAAGACGTTTCTTTTATCTACTGCAATCAGAATACTATAATGCAGTTAAAAACATCGTACCTTTTATTTGTTTCTTCAGAGCTGCACATTCCTTGTAATTCTTTCACTCCATCAATATAACATTGCAAATCTTCAAAACTAATGACTGAAAATAGTAAAAAGGAGAACGTAATGATTTGATTAAGCATCGTGTTACAAATAACGCCAACAGTTTTATCACCAATAAAATCGTAGGGTAACTCCTTGGGCCGAAAACTGGTCAAGAAATTCTAATAAATGAATAGCCACAATGACACGTTTATATAGAAACATTGACAAGTGTAGATTGCAAAAAAAAAATTTACGTGTTTCCCTCTAAACGTATCTGTTCTCTTGTGAAATTCGATTGTACATTCCCCATAATATTATTGCCATACGTAAGTAGTCCTTCGCAGGGCTAAATTCTACTTGCAGGATACAATTAAGTTTTTCAACTCTATTATATTACACTATAAAATTATACTAAGTGCACTGTACCGAATCCATTCTTTGCGATCAATGATCCATTTTTCTGACAAATGCACCTCATTTAACTATTAAAAAAATCATCTATCTAAAATGCTCATTTATAATCAGCCATATTTCTCACTTGGTTTATCTACAAATTTTATACCAATGCAAATTGACAAAAATACTACTGCCCATCATTTTGTACTAACATATAGAAAATCCTTCATTTCTGGACTAGTATCAATAAAATATTACAAAGAGAAATAGTTTAATTCTAAAAATGCTTCGGGGTGTGGTGTGAATAAAGAATTATCACCAGATAATACTTTTACACTTGGGAAGCTTCAAAGACTTTCTTTCAAAAATAAATATCAAACGTGGCAATGCACATTTAATTATCTTTAAATTAATTAATTAATTAATATATTTATTCATTTATCTGAGGTGTGAGACACAGTCTGGGAGTTTTCAACTTTGGAATGAAAGGGCCATGCCGAAATCAAGTTTGTTACAGGCCATGTAATGTTTGTCACCTTGTCCAGCTGTTGCCCAGATCATAGACAACAGCTTAATAAATAAACGCACAATCAATAGGCGGAGACATGATTCGCTTTTGAAGATACTTAGAAATTGACCATTTGTTAAGTGTGACGTATTGCATAAAGTTTTATTACTAAAGCAAATAAGGTTATTGACAAATACCCCTTTTTTTAAAAAAAATGTTATTGATGTAAATGTATTTAGGAAACAATGTCACAATATAATGTCGGTGCCCCCGTACTTGTTAGATGGAAATCAAAGAACAACTTATGTCTCAATTTATTTACTTATTACCTTTCAAGATGTCTTACCTTCAACCTCTCTTTGAGGTACAACTGCAACGAGGCGTCGTAAAACATTCTGCACCTTAAATTAGGAATATAAAATAATTTTAGGGGACTAAAAAAGTTCTTTGTTTATGTTGTTTATGTACCTTGCAGTGCAGTAGAAAAGAGATAAACTGGAAGGTTGTATGATGACGTTGCGGAAAATGATAAAGAAAAATTACATAATGGAAGACCTATTACTCTGTGTGATGATATGTGATTTCTCGATCCTCTCTTTTGTACTTCACTTGTGGTGTCTTATTCTGGTCCCCTAATCCAGTCCAGTACCAAAGAAAAAGCTTTCAATCAAAATGACCGTGAATTTACTGCAATATTCAATATCATAAGCCGTAAGCTTTTTAGGGGTACTTTTCGAGTGATACTTTTTGTATCGCTAGGCTTAATATGGTAAAGTATCTCTAGGAACGTTTTTCGAAAAATCTGATGACTCAAGACATGGTATAGCTCCTAAATCAACTCCAAGCAGTTGTTGCTCCCATAATTATTTATCTAAAAGACCTTATTACTGTCGTTACGTCCACTGTTTAATATTGTTCCCTGTCACGACAGTCAAACTCGTCGAATTCGACGGATATGGCTCGAAATTCGACTGGAATCACAAAGCATGAGAGATGTTAGCCTCATGCCTCAATAGGTTAAACACATAAAAATCAAAGATATCAATTTAAGTACCAGAGAAGCTATTCATCTGAGTATTGTAATACGATCCGATCATTTAGCTTTTAACATTTATTTTCAATTTTGCATAATATCAGTATTCTTAGGAGTATTCTCTCACTACATGGACACAATCGAGGTTCAAGTTTAATTAAAATATGCAAGTCTTAAAATTCTTGGGACTCAGTGGAAGCCATTGATGTAGGATACTTATCACGTCATTACTCATAAGCTCTTCTCAGTTCTAAAGCACTGACTACAACTACAGAAAAACCATCTTCTGGAAAGCTGTCTCTATCACAGAATAAATCCAAAGATTCACCTCTACTAAGGTTTTATGCATTACCAAAAATACATAAACCCAATGTACCCATACTTCCAATCGTAGCCTACGCTGGTAATCCAATTCATTCACTCGCATGTCACATATCTGACCTCCTATGTCCTTACACAAAGAAGAAGTCACGCCACTGAAAAAACATGGTACCGATTTTGCGGCCTTCATCACACAACAAATAACCCAGCCAGGTGAAGTCATGAGCTCCTTCCATGTCACATTATTACACACACGTATCCCCACTGATGACACCTTGCGAATTATCAAGGACCTAATCGAACATGATGATTCATTAGCATCAAGAACTGCACTTAAACCTCCAGACATCCTGAATTTAGCACATACACTTCTTACAAACACCTGCTTCCCATTCAACAATGACACCTGCAGACAAAACGGCGGTATACCCATTGTAGATCCAACATCCTCACAACTCTGTTTGGATGGGCAAGAGGCATCATTTCAAACCCATATGACCTCAGAAAGGTAGAAAGACACCTTCAAAGGCTTCACTTATCCAATGGATAGCATACTAGGGATCTCCAGAGAGAAACTGGCAGGCCTGATCATGAAGAAGAAAAAGAAACTGTAAAACCAAATATGTCTTCCTTATGTCAAAGAAAACATTGGACAGCTAAGAAGAGCTCTCCCACAGCATAATATCAAGTGTTTTTCATAATATCCACCCTTAAGACGATACTCTCGGAGGCAAATGATCCAGTTCCACTTGAAGTGAGAAACAATATAGTTTACAAAATACATTGTAAGGATTTTCTTTATCTCTGCATTGGAGAACCAAAGTCTTCCTTAGATGAAAGAGGAAAAGAACATAAGTGTTCCAAAAGGCAACATCAAAAGTCATGAAAGAGTGGAGCACTGCTGGACAAAAGATCACACCTTTGACTGGGAAAATAAAAATATTTTGGGCAGGAAAATGAATACTACAACAAGAAAAATAAAAGACACCATTCATTTCCTACAACACCGCAATCACAACAGCATATCTTATACTCCAGAAATATGCCTTCAGTATAACTAAAAAGAAACACAACGAACATACGAAAGGTATACCGCCACTTCTCAAAACAACTCGATCCCTGTCACCAAGCACGTTCGCACTATCAAAAATACAAAATAGGGAGACGTATCTCTCGAAATGTAGCTCAGAAAAATATGCGTCTGTTAATGTACTCTCTCCGCTTCCCAACTTCTGTTCTTTGATGGGTTCGATAGTTGCAGAAATTCGCAAATGAGCAAACAAAGAGTAACTGAATGTAATTAAAAATAAATATATTGTAGAATAATATAAATATATAGGCAAATAAAGAGGCGGCTATTATACTCATTTCGGGTAAATATTGTATATAAGATGTTAACGTTTCTCAGCTTAAAGTAGCGATACAATAGTTCGTGCTCACTTCTTCAAGTTAAAAGTAAAAAGGCTAAAACATAAAAGAACAGTTTCACGATAAGTGGTATTCTTACAAAAAATAAGGCTTTTTAACTCAAGAACTGACATTTGGTGTTTTATTCGATTACATACATAAGTCTTAGCCTATTAATCCAGTACGGTACCAAAGGCACCAACTCGAATTAAGTTGATTGACCAACAACAGTCTTTCTCTTCATGCAGTTCCTCAGAAAGGTTTCCACTGATAAGCCCTGTTCTTGGGCCTTACTTATCACTTGCTCATACACAGTTTTATGATCGTACCCGACTTTCGTGTATTTCTCATCCACAAACATTCGTGACTTACTAGTACACAAGAATATACCATTCCACCTTGGGTAAATTTGAGTTTCTAAAACAGGATAACCCAATGAGATTCGTGTTTAACTAGATCAACTTTGAGAGCCTATTCACTACAATTGTGGTCATTAAAATATACCATAAACCTCAATAGTTAGCCACCACCTGAACAAATTATTTCTTAAGGTGAATATAAAGACTACGTAAACCTCGAAATACAATAAGTGCAAAAGTTATTAAAATTTGGGTTTCAAAAATTTCTAATTTGTATATATTGCTCTTGTTCAAATTCAAGCATGAAAAGTAATTCTTGCACTGATTCTAACTAAAACCAGGAAGAAAATCAATAAAGGAAACTTACCTCAACAGATATAGTGTGTAATTTGCTCTCAAGTTCTGGGAGCCCAGGTGGCTTGAAGAAATCATAAACAATATGGGCATATTCCCAAGTGAGATTCACCTGAATATAAAAAATATATTCTAAGCTTAGTCAAAGTACAAAGTGTACCCGTTCATCCAGCAGCAGTAGTAATTAATAGTAATTAGTAGTAGTGCAGTAATAATAATGGTAGTAATAACAATAGTAGTAATAGTAGTGGTAGTAGTAGTAGTGGTGTAGTAGTGGTAGTAGTAGTAGCAGCAACAGCAGCAGTGGGAGGTGGAGTAGTAGTAGTAGTAGTAGTAGTAGTAGTAGTAGCAGTAGTAGTAGAAGTAATAG
>RDPX01000361.1:373966-387860 GCA_003991215.1 Morbakka virulenta | reverse complement strand
TAGTAGTAGTAGTAGTAGTAGTAGTAGTAGTAGTAGTAGTAGTAGTAGTAGCAGCAGCAGTAGGAGGTGGAGTAGTAGTAGTAGTAGTAGTAATAGTAGTAATAATAATAGTAATAGTGATAGTAATAGTAATAATAATAGTAATAGTCATAGTAGTAGTAATAGTAATAATAGTAATAGTCATAGTAGTAGTAGTAGTAGTAGTAGTAGTAGTAGTAGTAATAGTAGTGGTAGCAGGACTAGTAGTAGTAGTAGTAGTAGTAGCACTAGTAGTAATATTAGTACCGGTAGTAGTAATAGTAGTAGTAGCGGTGGTGGTAGTAGCAGCAGTAGCAGTTGGAGTAGGTGGAATACCAGTATTAGTAGTAAACAAAGAGGAAAAGAAGAAGAAAAAGAAAAAAAAAGGAATAAGAAGAAACAGCATGCGACGGAGGATAGCACTTTAAAAGTTTTGTAATCAAAAATTAACAATTGTGACTATTATCATTTTCATACTGCAGAAAAATAAAAGAACTAAGAATTAAAATAAAACTGTCACTTAAAATAAATGGCAATATGCTTTTACCCACATTTCTCTAAATAAAAACATGTCTTAAAAAGTGTCAAAAGCTATCTGTAAAATGACTTCATTATCAATGTTCATGACGCTCTGAGCTGAATTATCAACGACAACAGAACATTGTGATGATGAGCTCTCTTTTCACGAAGACAGAATATCAAAATATAAATTTTATATAAAAAAAATGAAAAAGGCAGAAAGGTTGTAAGAAAAACATCACAAAGCGTTACCTGGTCTGCATTATGATCTTGAAGCCATTTGTTCTAATAGAAAAGCGGAGTGTTTCTTTAGCAAACAATACAACTATACAATCTACAGTTGTACGCAAAAAAATAAGTAAATAACCGTGTTATATATTTCGTTTGAAATACAGTAAGTGCTTTAGCATACGGGATTTAAGTATGTTAGAAAATATTATAAATATCAGAAACATCCACTCCGGATATCTACAGACATAATTTCTAAGTTTCGAAATTGCAATGCATTTGATAAATATAACAGGAATTTGAATAACCTTAAACTTTGTTTAAACAAATTCATTTCATTGAAAATAAAGATGCGAATGTGTATTTGAAATCTGAGACCTTAGCTTAAAACAACACCACATTGAAAGAAAACGTCTTTAGTAAAATCCGTATTCAGGACCACAGGGCCCCTAATTTCCAGTACAGCGTCTTAAACACTCCTTTTAATGACCAGGAAGCGGAATTCTACTACTTAACTCCTTTTGATGATCTTCATCCAATACAGGGGAAAAGTCACAGAAAACTATGAACGAGCAATGCATAGATGCGAGACACCATGCAGACTAATAATGACTTTATGAAAACTGAAAATAACATTATCATCGTTGAAACCAAAAGTTAAAAAGCATATATGAAGTGGGGCTACCAATGACGATGTTGTCAAAGCGAGACAATTTTGTACCACTTATACTAAACCCACTTAAATCGAACTCTTGTATAACGGTCTCAATGGCACCAATTCAATTTGCTCTTTAGTCGAAGGCCTCCAGAGATTTTTGTCTTTTGCTCTGCTTATTTAAATTACCTCGCTCTTCTCATCCTGACATACACTTCAAAAAGTTTAGTCTTGAGACTTCACTCTCGTGTTAATTGTACTCTTCCTGTTAACTCCTCGATCTCTTTCTTCCTTACTAAAATATCAATGGTCAATGGCTGCCTCTGCTTGGTGGCAAATGTGACCTTCGTTGCTACGTTACCGAAATCTCTAATATTCTGCAAAGCGCCCTCATTTCGGGCGTCTCCAAACTTCTCTTTAGTATCAGAGTGACGGTTTAATCTTCGCATCTGTAGATTAGAATGCTGAAATACACGATTCTCATTCCTGTGCTTAAGTAAAAAAGCTGTTGATCTTGGACGCTCCTAAGCACCTAATCCTTTACTACACCTATAACTCTTTTTAATTTGCTTTCGAGGATCTAATAACAGAGGATTAGCATTCTTTTGAGAACTTAATTAGGAAAGGGGTCTCTGGAAAAGGATGTCCGTGAGCGTTCTTCGAGGACTTGGCAATTGATAGGGAGAAGGGTGGTGCCCGGTGTTCTAAACAGCTTTTATGTAAAGGGTAAGTACAACACAACGGGAATAGTTTAATCACCGCATTCACTTAAATGCAATAATGCGAAAGTAATCAAATATTTTGATTGTTCGTAAATACAAGGCAAAATATAGGACCTTTTGTACTTAAGGGGCAAAATACCGCCCACTGTCCTTCATTTCTAATTGTTCCTTAATCATAGTATCGCTGATAAGAAATTAGTAGGATTTCCGTCGAGAACCATCGTTAAAAAATCGCCATCAAAGAAATAAGAACAAAAAAAATAGAAGATGATATATAACAAATAGTTAACAAAAAATAACATTTTTTTGAAAAACTGCAATTAAAATTATATTGTACCTTAGTCTTTTTTGATGGGTGTCCAAACAAGCAAAACAAACACTGTTCCAACTCTCTGGACAATTCCTAAAAAGACAAATTATTATTATTATTATTATTATTATTATTATTAATTACAAGATATTACTAAAATAAGACTTCAAAATTAATAAATTTAATGTTGGAATGAGAAAAGACATCAGGGCACGAAATTCTTCACTGTCGCAACTTCTGATGGGCAGCGTCCGAGCCCAGAAATTGGAAAAAGGATGTTGAAAATTTCAAAAAAACATTATTATTCATGTAAAAATAAAGGAAATCGTATGTAAAACTAATTTTAAGCAGCCATGCTACTTGGTCTACTATCGTGTCGTCTGATAACAGAGCAAAACCTGTGAAACTGAATTATCAAAGAGTTTCCACGATACCACATTTGTACAGATCAACGAGACAATGTTAAAAGAAGTATCACTTTGGAAACAGATATTTTTAAGTTATTTATTTAAAAAAGTCAAAATAAGCTACAAGATCTTACCACCCAGTAAGGAGAATCGTAGCTTAACACAGTAATCTTCAAGAAATAAAGGATTGGTGGTACTGAATTTACATGATCGCAATCTAAATGACCTTCAACCTGGTCGAAAGCTTATTCAATGGCATCTGAATGGACCGCGAGGCAAATATGGGAAATTCAAATCAAGCGGTATTTTATCATCGAGGAAAACAATGAGAGGATCCAAGACAGCCGATTGTTTATCGTTATTTTCTGCCTCAACGAATTAAAGACCAAATACGGATTTTTTTGTTTACTTTTCGGCTTTCGACCAAAATACACACCACTTCAACTACAATTTATAAACTTCCAGAAAAAAAATTCAAGGGATAGAAATCCTCTTATGAGTATTTCGCGCACACTTGAAATACTTCTGTAATACGTCTACTGCAATACGCAAACGCTAATCATACCAGGCTTACCATTAAAAACAATTACCTGTCCAAAAATACAAAAAACTAACAGCAATAGGATAACAACGCCTTAAGAACACCAAAATGAATTTCAGTACAAATAAAATCTTCATAAATAAACAATATTTTTCTACTCATATGGAATGTAGTAGGCTTTCGATCTGGGATCCAGCTTAGTATTTAAGGCCTCTACATAGAAATCATGAGGTTTTTGTTTTGATTGTTGGTGCCTGAAAATTTTGGAACCTTAAAAACCCATGAGCTTAAACGGGGCCATGTTCCAAGTAGGTCCTTAGAATTTCAATTTAAGTCCTTTAAAAAGACCCTCAAATCAGTAAGGAAAGAGAGAAAAAGACAATTTAAACAAAAAACTAATATCAGACACTCTATTACACAAAATAACTAAAGTTTATTAATAGCATCAAAATTATAGCTGAAATCTATCTAGTTTACACGACGTTAATATCTTTTAAAATGATTTTAGTAATTGTCTTTCCTTACTACATCAGCTATCAGGTACATTAATACACCGCACTATTAAAACATAAAATGAATCAGTACTTATAAAAGCACAAAAGTAGGTAAAACCGTAAAAAACAACACATTCAAAAATAACATTGTTGTTGTATCCTTTTCCGTAAAAATTTCAGATAAAACAGCATGTCTAATACTCATTTTCAAACATTTAAAAATTAATGTTACCTTTTTAACTAAAGGTACAAATTGCTTCTGTAGATCCTTGTGAATGTCTCGTACGAATTGGAGTAACAGAATTCCTTTATTATCACAGCACAGTGACCTCCTAAGAAAATGAATATAAAACAATATCACTGCTAAAAAACCTTGGGAAAATCCATTCGAAATACGTACAAAGTTTATAAATTCTTAATCTGTCCAAAAAGAACATTGCTTACTTTTTTACTTCTCTTTATGAGAAAAAGAGAAATAGGCTACTACACATTCGCCATTGTTTTCCTATTAAAATGTATAAGCAGCTAAATATTTTGTACAAAATTTAGAGAACCAAAACACGGTAAACATTCCATTCTTCTTCAATTCTGACGATTCATTAAATTTAATTTTTTGCTGACGTGACTCCTGGTGGAAATAAAAATCACGTTCAAAATTGGTCGGTCCTCATCAACAGTATGTAAACCTAAGTTTTTAAGTTGTCTTGTTGATGAAATAGTTACCTCAGGTCCTCAAGAAGCAAAGAGACGCTGACGTATTGTATCGTGGTCAGTGTATACGCAAGAACAGCTGCAGCATTTGATCGAATTAATACATACAAGCTATTCACTCCATAAACTGAAGCCGAAGCTTCTCTAAACTGTATAGCAATACAGATTAGTGAAGCTTCGACATCAGTTTCAAAATTTGGTACAAGTCTCTTTAATATGACATAACCGATACCCGACTTTTGCTGATACACTATGGGTCAATATCGAAAACATGGCATTTGACATGGTATGAAATAAAGAGTACAACCTAGGGTGATGCTTTAGGTATTGTCATCAAGCACTTGATACCTTAATTTAGATAGAATAACAAAAGCCTGATATTACGACGCTTCTAAAATATCAAGTTTTAGTGTCTCTGAACACAATCCAGAACATAAAGATAAGATGAAGAGCACATGTCCAGATGTGACTACAGTACTCCGTCTAATGCTCTTTGAATCACTATATGTTCACCATCAAACCGAAGAGAGACTTAAAAAGATAAAAAGGGCCTCCTGATGTAAGTTAATCTATAGCGCGATACAGAGAACCAATTCTTTTACAAGCAGACTCGCCAAGTGATTTACTAAAAGAAATCAGAGAGAGAGAGAGAGAGAGATCGGGGGAAAATTGCAAACCTTCACGACCATTTTTCAAGGGGAAAAGCGGCACGGTTAACATCAGAATCATTTTGTCTCTATATATTTTATATATACTTAGATTTTCTAATATATTGAAGAAGGTAGTGGGGTAGTTACAGTGTCACTATCAAGGAGATCATAAGGTGCCTCCACCTCCACGAGACTGGAGTAGCACCTTGAGCAAGTGTGAGTAAGTCCTTAGCTTCCCATATCAGGATTACGAGGAAGTTGCCGGGAGCAGGGCAATGGGCATAAGTGTTAAGTGCAACACTTGTTAGATGCTTGGCGGATGATCAACTTTGTTTTGACAACAGCAAGGATCAAATACCTTAGCAAGCTAGGTACTGCCGTGGAAGAGAATTGGCGACCTCACCAATAATTTACCCAAAAATAATAATGGTTAAGCAAATAATGAATCAAGACAACGGCGTTAAGGGAACACTTTCCAATAGAGGGTGGTCCTCGCCTGGTAGGGTGTTCCATGCATAACAGTTGGACCCAGATCGTCAGTGAACGACTGTTAGCAATAGAGATGTGTTAAAAATAGGAACATGGAATGTTAGAACTCTTTTTTTAAAAAGGCACATTAGCTCATGTACAGCAAGAGATGAATCGTTTAAGAATTGATATTTTAGGGCTAAATGAAATCAGGTGGAAAGGTGGGGGTAGGATCAACAGTGAAAACACAGCTATAATTTACTCTGGAGGAGATAGTCATTTAAGAGGTGTAAGTGTTATTTTTAATAAAGTAGTAGCTGCAGCATTGATAGGGTATTGGGCAATATCTGACAGAGTTTTGGTAGTAAAGATAAGAGGACGCCCATTATAATATGTATTGTACAGGTTTATGCACCAACTGCAGCCAGTTCGGACGAAGATATTGAATACTTCTATGACCAATTAAATCAAGCCAAGACACAATGCAAATCACAAGTTATCTTGGTGATTATGGGGTGATTTCAATGTTAAAGTAGGCAAGGGGAGTTATTAAGATCTTGTAGGATGATATGGATTAGGTGAAAGAAATGAAAGAGGCGAGTGGTGTACAGAAAATAATCAAATAATAATGAATACTTAGTTTCAACAACATCCAAGGAGATTGTGGACTTGAAAAAGCCCAGGAGATAAGGCAAAGAATCAAATTGATCACGTTACAGTCAGTAAGAGGCACAGGAATGCTGTCAAACAAACCAAATGTTATACCGGATAAGACTGTGGCAGCGACCATTCTCTTTTAGCTTTCTTTATGAAAATGAAATTGAAAAAGTTGAAAAAGCATAAGGAAACATGGAAATATGATTTTAACTTACTCTTTAGCAGAAAAGAGGTTCAAGAGAGCTATAATGTTGCAGTAAGAAATAGCTTTGAGCTCTTGAAAGATGTAGATGATATAAATGTCTATTGGCAAGAACGTAGAGAGATAATAACAGAATCAGCAACAGAAATAATTCCCAGAAAAGAACAGAAGTCAAAACAGAAATGTATGACAGCAGAGATTTCGAAACTGATGGATGACAGAAGAATTGCCACACAATGTCAACATGCAGTAAAATGTAAAGAAAAAAAATTAATACAGAAAAAGTGCATTCAAGCAAAAGAGTAATGGTTTAATGAAAGATGCGAAGAGATAGAGGTGCTATCAAGGAAGAATCCACAGCTCATGCATGAAAAAGTTAAAAAGTTTGTCAAAGCTTAAGTAAATGGATGTATCAAAGGAAAGGATGATAGTATGATTATTATTAGAGAGGAAATACTTACTAGATGGGAGGAGTATATTAGAGAACTATAAGATGATGAAGTTAGAGGGGTACAATTGGAAATTTGTAAAAACATGGATGGACCAACAATCCTGGAAAGTGAAATCAAACATACCATTAAGAGAATGAAACGAGGAAAAGCTACTGTGCAGATGGAATTTCTGTTGAGGTGATTATTGCACTTGAATAATTTGGTATCGAACAACTAACAAAGTTTGCAAACAAAGTATACGATGGAGGAACATTTCCAGAGTGTTTATCAAAATCAATTTTCATTGCACTGCCAAAAGCTAACGGAGCTACGGAATGGGAGCTACGGAATGTGAGCTACAACGCACAATTAGTTTAATGAGTCATATTACAAAAATTTTACTTAGAGTTAATTTACTAAGAGCAAGGAGTCAAGTTAGACAGAAGATTTCAAAGGAACAGTATGGCTTTATCGATGATAGGGGGACTCGAAATGCTATTTTTATAATGCAATTAATGGCTGAAAGGGCAATTGAAATGCAGAAAGATCTATACATTTGTTTTATTGATTATACAAAGGCCTTTGATAAAGTAAGACATAAAAACTCAATACTGATGCTGAATGGTTTACATATTGATGAAAAGGATTTAAGGTTGATACAAGATCTGTACTGGCGGCAACGGGAAGCAATAAAGATAGGCAGTGGTTTAAGTAACTATATTGAGATCAAGCGTGGAGTTAGGCAAGGATGTGTACTATCCCCAGATCTGTTTTTGTTACATAGTGAAATTGTTATGTGGGAAGTAAGAGACATAGAAGGTATTAAAGTAAATGGGGTGAACATAAATAATATCAAGCATAAGGATGATACAGCCCTCACAGCGGATTCAGAAAGTAAACTACAGATTATGGTTATGATTATGATTGTGGATAAAATTGTGACTGAAATTGAGAAGTTGGGATTATCATTGAATGTTAAGCAAACGTTTTGCATGTTGATATTTCATTATGACACATTTTTAATACATGTTGACATATTGCCCTATTGCCTTGGGGGTTGTGAGATGCTCAAAGTGTCTAGGGATGTTCTATCCAATGTTTATGTCGTTTACATTAGCGACTTCTAGCGGTAGATACGTAAATTTGATGTTCATTGACAAACTTCCGTCGTGTAAACTTATCTGTTTCGATGAAACATGTATACTTACGTGTACAATATATGCATAAATATATTTCATTCAAACTTTGACTTTAACAACCCACTATTTGTAAATACAACTCAAGATACAAAGTAGTACAACATTATACAAACTACGTCGGTAATTATAGGCATTAATTACACATCGATAGCCAGTTGTAGCATGTATAGTACAAGGATATAATTCAACAAAAAGTCAAAGTTCGAAAAAACGGCTTGCTTTTCGGCTGTGGACGCCCAGTGGTTTTCCGTTGTAGGAACCAGCAGTTATCGCCCAACATTGCAGGATCCCAGTGGCCTTGATAGCGATGCTCGATTGTCGAGATTGTTTAGTGACAGTGCTTGCCGTGCTCGTCACTGACTGCCCCAAGGTTGTCAAGGAAGAAGTCTAGATGAGAGTGCAAGTAGTGGAGTTTCAATGACATACGGTAGCCCATTTTCTAGGAAGTAAGCAATCACAGTCTTGAAGAACATCCAGGCTCTCACCTCCTTCGGAAATAGGAGCTTTGTGAATTTTTCGTCCATGATCAGGTCTCTAATCTAAGGCCCAATAAATATTCCAGCTTTCAACTTCGTTTCACTGATCTTAGGGAGCTTCTCTCCTATGTACTTATATCTTTTGCTCTCCTTATCCATTCCTTTGACAAACTGTTTCATCAAACCCAGTTTGATATATAATGGAGGGAGCAGAACACGTTCCACGAGAGGCTTGGCTTTGTTGTTCTGCTTTCCAGACACGAAGGATTCTCGCTGTGACCAGTTCTTTTTCTTGTAATGCTGGTCGTCAGCTCGACTATCCCAAAGGCAGAGGAAACAGCTGTGCTTCGTGTATCCACTATGAAGGGCACAGCAGTAGTCCGATTACCTTGAAATCGCCACATATGGCCCACTTGTGCTCCTGATAGTTTATGAGGTCAAGGACAATCTGCATCGTATCGTACGTTTCCTTCATGCAAACAAGCATACGCGATTGGAATACTTGGACTTACATTCCCATTGTGGAGCAGCACAGCTTTCAAACTCGTAACCGAAGAACCAATGAACAATTGCTAGGCATCTGGAATACTTTCGATATCCATCGTGCTCATCAGTCCGACAACATCGACACAGTGACATACAGAGTTTGTCATTGACAATAACTTGGCTAATTCTTGTTTGCATGTGTGAAACGCAGTTATCCGCGTTGATGGATCCAGCATGTTCCAGTCATTGAGCCATGATGCAAGTATTTCTGAGCGCTGCTTGGAAACCATCAAATCACGCGCGAGGTCATTGAGTTCGGGTTGCGTTATAAGGTGTACCTTGCTGTCAGGGACTTCATAGCTGGATCCAGATAGAGAATCGCTGGGGTCGGGGGTTGAATGTTGAGTCTCCTCCATTCGTGGAGCCAGGTGCCGGCAGGTGATCATCATGTGGCACTGGTCGAGTGGCAGACCTAACTACTGCATAGCTCGTGACCCTCCTCACTTTCCCGATTCCATGGTAAACTGAGTCAAACAAAAATAACAATCTGATACATCATCAGTTGGCTCACGCCAGATCATAGGTACAGCGAAGGGCATCTTCTTCCTGTTTCCCTTCTCCCAGTGATGCAGTCCACTAAAGCATGAGACACAACAATTTCGAGGAGCCCATGTCTTATCCAGGTCTGGCTTGCAGTCAAAGTATTTTTCAAAGGCACTGATAATAACATTGGAAAACTTCCTACGTCCAGATACCATGGTATAATTTCCACAAATGTTGCAAAAGTTATCCAGTGAGTTCTTACACGAACGACGAGTTTCATGTGTCATTTTTTAGCGAAAAAGAGTTCAATGCAATTAGGATGGCTTTGAAACCACAGGAAAAGGATGTAATGGACTATCACCAGTCCCCGATAGTGTACTAGTATAATTACTGTACATGTAGCTTCAACACCAACGGCAACATTGGCACAAAGTTGTGTAAATATTCGACGCTGTTCACAGTACCATATTTACGCAGTCAATGTTCTACAACGTTCATGGGATTAGGAAGGGCAAATAAACAAACAAACAATAGCATTGCACACATTGAGAATTGCGCAATAATGAGCATCTAATAATGTCGATTACGTAATATTGGAAAAATTTAAAATGGGTGTAAAAAAATCCAATCCATAGATTTTTTTAAAAATGGAATATTCGTAATCAGAGCCTTCGAGATGCCTAAAAATATCATCTACATGAAAATCACATTTTGACTGTTCAGTGTAATATATTGAAAGGGAGAAAACTACTCGGCTTTCAATTGCACGAAATAAGTTGGATTTTTACCACATTAAAAGTAACCAATCTGCTTTCTTCCACAATCTTTGACCAAACTCAACACTACACATAGTAGAAATTAACCCTAGTTTCATATGAGTAATACAGCTCAATACTCTACGGGAAAAGCTCCCTTAGAGATCTAATATTCCATTTCTGGGTGTACATCATTCTTCTCAAGGCATTCCAAAACTATACAGATATATAAGTAACAGTATACGGATCTGGGTAAAATGCCTGGTATCAAAACCATGACGTTGCATAAATTCTCAAGATCAACTTTTTATATGCTCCAGTATGATCTTGACATAAAAAGATGTTAAAAGATACCAGTGCAATACGTGGCAGTAGGGTAATATTATTAATAATAATAATAATAATAATAATAATAATAATAGTAGCAGTAGTTGTAGTAGTAGTAGTAGTAGTAGTAGTAGTAGTAGTAGTAGTAGTAGAAGTAGTAGTAGAAGTAGTAGAAGTAGTAGTAGTAGTAGTAGTAGTAGTAGTAGTAGTAGTAGTAGTAGTAGTAGTAGTAGTAGTAGTAGTAGTAGTAGTAGTAGTAGAAGTAGTAGTAGTAGTAGTAGTAGTAGTAGTAGTAGTAGTAGTAGTAGTAGTAGTAGTAGTAGTAGTAGTAGTAGTAGTAGTAGTAGTAGTAGTAGTAGTAGTTCTGCTGGTGGCGGTGATGGCAATAGTAGTGAGTGTAGTTGCAACAACTAACGAAAAATAGTGGTACATTCAAGTTCCATGTTAAATCCCTATGTAAATAAACGGGGTAAAGCTCAAACCTGACTTACCACCACAAATGGTCTGGGCAATAATAGTTGCTGATACAAATCGCCTCTAACCGGAGTCTAATATTTTTAGTTGTCTTATTGCAACATTTATCAGATCCGTAGTGTTGCAGATACATGTGTATGTGTATATAAGAATAAAAGGTCACGTTCTACGTAAATAATAACATATACATGTATGTATATATATATATGGTACTTTCGATTCGGTTAACCGTATTAGAGTGCTCGATACATAAATGCAGAGCGCAATAAAAAATATTATATCTCTTTTGTATATATATATATATATATGTGTGTGTGTGTGTGTGTATGTGTGTATGTGTGCGCGTGTGCGTGTGTTTATGATAATAAATACCAACAGTCATCATACTCAGGGGTGATAATCTTCACCGACCTTGTTCTGATTTGATCTTGTCCACAACTGTCGTTTATTGTTACTTCGTATTTTGGAAGGCACAGTAGAATATTATACATCTGAAATATATATATATATATATATATATATATATATATATATATATATATATATAAATATATGAAATAACTATCTCACCTCCCAAGATGATCATGAGCTGCTTTCAAAAATCTTATGTAAGTTGGTGTACTCTGGGTATAATCCTGAGAGCAGCTGTTCTCAGCATCAACTTTAATCACTTCTCCGTTACCTCCCAAACTGACTTCAGCATAACTAAAATCAAAGAAAAAACTATAACATGCCATATCAAACAAAACAATAATACACAAATATAAAACAAACAGTATACACATATACGTGAATGCATGCATAAACACTTAAGTAGATACAAATATCCATGTACGCATAGGTGCACACAAAAACATATTATTTACATATATATATTCGCTGTACCACCTTTAACTCCGGCAGGGTAGCAGCTAATAAAATTCTTTTTGACCTTGTTTACGGATATTTCGCAGTTTTATCAACAAAATGGTAGCACCTTACAGCGCAGTCTTTTTAAAACCCAAATCAAAAACAAAAAAAGTTAAAGTGAGGCCATGCTATAAAAAACG
The DNA here is from genome assembly GCA_003991215.1 of Morbakka virulenta. Classification (NCBI taxonomy): domain Eukaryota; kingdom Metazoa; phylum Cnidaria; class Cubozoa; order Carybdeida; family Carukiidae; genus Morbakka; species Morbakka virulenta. Next base: position 375,538 of record RDPX01000361.1, on the reverse strand, counting down.
AAATACCTGGTTAAAAAGCAATTTAATGTCAAAGCGAGGCAGTTGCTGCTATCTACATGAAAAACTAAAACTATACTTACTACTTCACAACTCTATATAAAATCAGCCAAGGTAGAACAGTTGGAACATGAACCTCATTTGCATCGTATGATTCCATGGAAAGCTCTACTACCTGATAACAATAACAAGAAGTCATATGTTTATTTGAAATTTACACGTAGATAAGGAAGTATGAAATGCGAGCAAGCTAGAATTTAGGAAAAGTACCAGACAAACACCAAGAAAATTTAACTAATTTAATAGAATTTCTAACAAATTGGGCTATGCAATAAATACTGACCATTTTTCAATACCTTCATGGCAAAAAAAATTGAGAGCAAATGGGTTTATCAAAAATGTCTTCGTGTTTCGGAATGTGTCGACCTATTGCAGACGGTCAAGGCTAGAGCAGGTTCCCTCTTTGCGCTTTGTGCATATATATAGAAGAGATTACCCAACATTTGGATATAATTGATATGATTGGGCCTCCAACTCCTCTGACGCCTTTCTGACAGTTTCCCCCTATGCATATCAGAGAGGGAGTCTTTACGCACCAGAAGATAATAAAAGTTCTTCACATCTAATTTGGTTTCCTTCTAGAGCTGTTACTTGAGACAATCTTGCATGTAAACTTTGGGGAAGCAGTTCTCTAGGGGTATTCTGGCTAGATGGCCAATACCAATACGCCTCTTAAATTTTTTGTAACAGAATTGTCCAGCAGTTTGTGAAGCTCTCATATTCCTTGTGCGGACCTAAAAGCGACTTCAAAGCTGGACAAGTAACTATTTCAAATAAGGAGCTCGGGCATACCACAGCCATATCTTGTTAGTCACTTTAAACACGGTCATGTGATAGTAGGTAGTTATCTGATTATATCTCTGCAAAGAAATGTTTCTTGAATCATTTTGGGGCTCGAATCCAGAATAGCTAGCAAGCTAAGTTGATGATATTCCACATATCGATTGAATGGGGGAACAATCGGACTTTTTTCCAAAAATTTTTATCATATTTTCTTTGTTGGGTTGATCATTCTGCCATCTCTTTCTTCTAAAAAACAACTTAACTATCTCCAACATGAAAACAAAAGTGGCGTAATAATTCAAGGGGAAGTATGGGACTACGCATGGAAAGCAGATGCTTCCCTGCTGCAGTCTGACGATAATGTAAGACTACTTTTATTGGATATGGTAACAACACGAAAATGTTAAGTAGGAAGTCTAACATCATGCAAGTTACATATGTGAGCACCATATATTCTCGGGCATTGTACCAGGTAGGTACATACCTTTGCAAAAGTATTTTCTTCAAAGGTCCACCTTTTACAAGAAAATAGTGGATTTTTAAAAAATCGCTCCCCTGCTAGGCTCGTTAAGATGACTACCTTTCTAAAATAAAATTGGTCAACGACGGATGGGCACATTTGCATGTGTATCTGTATGTGTTGGTCTGTCGGCATGTGTGTCTGTCTCTCCCTTTCACAATCCCTTTCTTTCCCACGCTGTCTCTCTGTCTCACTTTCTGTGTGTGTATGTG
>RDPX01000361.1:329928-373551 GCA_003991215.1 Morbakka virulenta | reverse complement strand
TGTCTGTCTCTGTCTCTCTGTCTCTGTCTCTGTCTCTGTCTCTGTCTCTCTCTCTCTCTCTCTCTCTCTCTCTCTCTCTCTCTCTCTCTCTCTCTCTCTCGCAAAGGTTGCACAATTTGCCTCCTTTCATTTGGATTCTCATACCTGCGCATGTGTCGGTAAATTCGTGTTTCCGGGTACAATGCACTAATCCTTTGGAAGATGAAATGTATTTCCAATACTATAAGGTCACCCGCAAATGATTCTGCGATGGCAAAACAAATGCTAGCTAGTACGATGGAGCGTCCTCCTAAATTATTAACCAGAGGGGGTGACAAAGGTAAAGGTGATCTTCTTCATAAAAAGAAAAGGTCGGTCAAACAAACTGAAAGTACCAAATTGACACTCCATTACAAACACATATGTAAACATGTGACTTACCTTGACTAAATTCTGAATCAGCCTCTTTTTGTTTTCTTTGGGAAGCAAATCGAGCGTTTCAATCTGTTCCTTTAGCAACCTAAAAAATACCGAAATTCTTAAGACACATTATACACAAGGAATACTGACCACAGCGATACGGCAAAAAGGCAATAATTCTGTCTCTTACTATCCATGCACCTACGAATCCAGGAAGAAATGTCTGTCAGACAATTTCGTTCAAGGAGGTATAATATGCTATATCGGTGTGAATATAAAATACTATAAAATATAGATGGAAAGCACTTGGAATTGGAAAAAGTGGCAAATATGCGCGCATCGAACAAATTATCCAAATTAATTCTTAAAAAAAACAATTTCCTTGCCCTTTGTCCTCTCTTTCTCTATCTATGCTGCGTTAAAGTTTATCTTATAATGGTAGGGAAGTCATCGATGTGTGGGAAGCTCAGCCCTATATGAGTGATGGGAATGAGATGCCCAAGGATAGGGGCCTAGGGAAAGAGTTACTCACTTTAGTGAAAGATATGGTTGCAAAAAGGATCTGGTAAAGAGCATTTCATTAGTAGCTCAGGTGGTAGAACATGTGATCATGATAGCCATTGGTACTAGTTTGAACCAATTTTGACGCATATATACTTTTCACTTTTCTGGAATTACAGATTCACTCCGTCTATGTCATTTTCACAATTTTCTTATTATCCATGTTCATTGGGATTAATTTATTTTGCTTTAGAAGGCAAGCAGTCATTCTATAGTAGGTTCACCTCTACAATTTTAGTGTGGGAAAGGTGTCCAGTGATTGGGGCTATGGGAAAGTTATTCACTTCCTTTAAGAACAGAAACAATGTGTTATTACCAATAAAAGTAATATGGAGTGAAAGATATGATTGCAAATATGATCTATTGAACTGCATATCATCAATAGCTCAAGCGGTAGAACATGTGATCATGAGAGTCAGAGGAAATGATTCGAACTAAGTTCAGTCCACACCTAATTTTCACTTTTTTAAAAATAGCTTTGCAAAAATGATCTGGCAAAGAACGAGACTCCATAGCTTATTGGTAGATAATAAAATGACAAAACACTCTTTCCGACAAAAAGACTAAAAAGGTACTATCCAAGCATAGAAATCGTCTATGTTGAGATTTAAAGTCAAGTTCCTCTATCGGTTCAAATTTCTAATCCAGCAAAGTAACAACTCAGTCAAAGCGATTTGTGATTAAGGATCTTAATTCGAGTAATACACTGATAATGATCTCTTTTAGCCTTAGTATACAGGTGTAATAGCCGATCAGTATAACACTAGCACAAATCAAGCACCCCCAGGTTGGTGGTTTGCTGGATTAATTCAAATTTAATACCAACGGATCATGCTCAAGACAGCAGTCAGCGTGTATATTCATTAGAAATGTCTCAGACTAGTAACATTAGTACAATCAAACCAATTCAACTGTTCTTGGTGTGGCCTCAAAGCGCATCACTACAATCTTTTATATTCTTTGCTAGTTTTCCTTATCTAAGGGGTTAGAATTCATTTTAGTGGTTCAGAACCACACAAGGTATCCATGAAGTCACAGTGTGTTTGGAACTGTGAAGAGATAAACAGCATTAACAACTTTCCGGGAACACCTAGATGACTCAGATAGAAAAAGGTTAAAAAGTTTGGACTGAAAGCAAGATAGTTCAGAAGGTCACTCTTTCAAAACAAAGACCGAAATCAAACCCAGACCATGAGCTTTAGATTAATCAAACCCATAAATAATCTTTGAAACCAACCTTGGACCGATGACAGAGTCCAAAATTTGAACAGTTTGAGAACGGAACTCTGGCAGAGAAACACCAGTGTCATTTAGAGAGAAATTAGTGAAAAATAATCTAGCAAAAGATGACCCTCTCTTACGGGAACAGATAAAATAGAACACCATCACAGAATGGAGGTATAACCGACTTGCCATAATTTAATACACTATTGTAAATCTTCCAGATATTTCTACTTTCAAGTTTGAGTAGAAATAGATTCTCGACTTCGCTCTGCACAGCGAGATTTAGCATCAGAAATCACGCTTTTACAAGTGTTGCTAGCCTGTCTGAAAGAAACACGATATTCATAAGTTCACTTACATTAAAACTGAGCATAGAAAGGGTTGAGATGAGCAATGGAAGAAGAACATTAAGCATTGAAAAATGGAGGTCAATAAGGTTGGACTTTGTAACTACGACTAGGTACAAATGTTTCAATATCAACTTGCACCCATTCTGTTAATTCAGCTGCAGCACCAGAAACTGATTTGCCAAAGACTGAAACTCATGGAATACCACCAAGAAATTGACGTAATCCATCTCAGTCACCATAGCCAAATTTACAAGTCTTACGATGACATGGCTTATCAACACAATTTGAAACGGTTACTTTAACCTTACCCTGCAAAAGCATCAAGCTGTAAAAGATCATGGGCCAGAGCGAAGTAAGGGGCCATAATGAAAATAAGGTCTTCATGATCTGTATTATGCTACCCCTGCCACCGTTTCTCTAGATTACCGTCCCGCCTGTTTGTTTCCTTCTTTTTTGTTTCTGTTTAGTCTTATTTTTTAACTATTTTGGATAACATCATGTATTAGGTTTTTACCATTTACCTTTGAACATTTGTATTTTTTTGTTAGTGGCTAATAAATACATACATACATACATACATACATACATACATACATACATACATACATACATACATACATACATACATACATACATAAGATCACCAGATCGGTCAGTCCTATTACAATGATTCATCCGGCGCATGTGATGACCATCGAAGCCACCAAAGACAAACATATTAGCAATGTGATGCTTGTCCAAGCCTTTATCAATGGAGTCTGATGCTGTTTCAATACGTGAGGAAGAATTAGAAGAGGATGATCGATACAAGAAAAATTGGTAACACGTGGCCTATGGAAGAGACTAGCTAAAATTTAGATCAAAGACCTTTTACTCTAACAGGTGGAAGATCTTGTCGAGCAAACATAGCAAGACCGTAAAGATGGGTTGTAGAGTCTAGTCGAAACAAAGGTAAATAGGCTTCAACATGAAGATCATTATTACTAACATTGTCACTGAAGCTTGTCTCGCAAAGTGCAAGAATATGAGGGGTGCCAGGATAAAGGGAAGTTCTCACAAACGAAAAATTAAAACGAACACCTCCGACATTACTGAAAGCTAAGGAGAGAGTCTTTTCTGAGGATAAAAGATTTTTCTGGATCTGTGTCGATTCAGTACTATCACATGTCGAGTCTAGTCTGTCCAATGTGGACTCAGTCTTGGGTTCGGCGATTCTTCGCACCCCCTGACCACTTAAGGTCTGCCGGCTACCAGGGGTCATTCGTTTGGCTGACCTTGTCATAAGGAAAAAATCGAAATAGACGCCTAAAACCATCACCTAGTCACAGACTACCAGTATGTCGACTAAATGAGCCCTATGGTGATGGCGGTGGTACTGAGCGAGGCAACTGCAGACACTATCTACCAAATATTGGCCTCATGGGGGCTAAGTGATGATGAGGTGACACTACCACCAGTGCTTTTATCGATAAACCATCTCTAGGAGAGTTGCCAACCGGGGCTAAAGAGGCCCTCCTCACCCACAAAAGACAGACTTAATCCCGCTAAGCGTCAGCCTGATTTTTCAAGGTCTGGGGGTATTAGGGGTAGTATATATTATTTCCTAGGTTTACATATCATTTCCTAGATTTATATATCATTTCCTAGGTTTACATATCATTTCGTAGATTTATATATCATTTCCTAGGTTTACATATCATTTCCTAGATTTATATATCATTTCTTACGTTTATATACAGTGGTCAATAGAACCTACCTGTTAAGGCATTCAAAAAGCTGTTCCAATGTTGATACCCATGCCTCACATGGTGAGAGCAGTTGAACTGCTTCGTTCAGAGTAACTTCTGTGCAGAGCAAACATTTCTATATCAAGGGAAGGATAATACAATTAAATGAATCAGCTTGTACATGCAATGTATACAAAGAAAGTATTCTTTGCAACAACGAAAAAAAGATATAATCATAGAATTAAAGTGTAGAAATTCTGTCCTCATCTAATGAGCTCAAGAAACTAAACCTAAACCTTGCAATTTAAGTAAAAAAAAACTATCTTGCCTCAGTTTCATGAAAATTAGCAGAAGTAATATCAGTATAGCAGAGTACGACGTGAAACAATTATGAATATAATTATTATAATTTATGTAAAGGATACCGTGCTCATTACTGGGCCAACAACATCTTCTTTGTCTTTAATTCTGACATGAATGAAACTAATTTAAGAGAAATGTGGCGGAATGCAATGCGGATTAAGAATTTGGTCGTCGGCTCAATCACAAGAAAAGTCTACATCGTTGAAATACAGAATTGTTGCACCAATGAAAAAACGGCTTATCTATTGTATTTTACAGTTACCTTACGGTAAGAATATTAAAACGTATACTTTTGTATACACACAAATTGAATGTGCGACTTAAATATTTTATTTGAATTACTTATTTAACGTACTTTGAATGGCATTAACTTTCAGCAACGATCTACTTTAAATACTTAATAACCCAATATTATCCTCAGAAACTACTGCTACAAAAATAGTATAGTATAAATTAACCCTTCAAAATGATTATTATTCAAAATTAATGCAATATAATTAATGCACAGGCAATAATTAAAGCATATTTTAGGATACTGGGCTAAATGGGTACGAGGCTAAACATATGATTCTCGAAAAAACATCATAATAATATCACAAATGGGGTTGTGTACCTGTGTCTGTGCGTCTATGTGTATGTGTGTATGTGTTAGTATGTTTGTAGAGAGTTACAATAGTAAATATCACTCTCACAGTAGTTATCTTACAGCATACTAATATATGAAGTCGACAGTATATGATATCAAATCTTCGACTTAAAAAAGGTAGACATTGATTATTCCATGTAGCAACAGGGGGTGTCAGTTGCCCTTTTCCTAAGCAATCCTTTCCAAATGATTTATTTTCATAGGATTGATATATTTCATCAAGCTCAAAAATGCTCATTAGCCTGTATCTTAGACGGGGTATAAGCTACTGGAATTTTGCAAATCAGATATGGAAAGAAAATTCTGAATGCAGAGTGTCAACAAAACGAACTTTGTATTGCCTTACAAAAAAAGTGATTACCTTATATTCCTTTAATTTGTAAAGAGATTCTTGCAGAAGCAAAAGCTGAGATGGACGCTCCGGCGAAGTTACACTTCCATCATCAACCTATTTAAAAAAGATGAAAACTTCATTAAAATCTTCTTTACACCTATTGTTTCCTATGTATTACAGGCCTGGCCACCTGGGTTCTCCATCTTCAGCACTGCCTCTCTGGGGCATCCTCAGGTCAAACACTAAACCGGCACCAAAATAAGCTTCTTTTACGTTGTCTTTCTCTCTCCTCTTTAAACATTTTAAATTAAACTATTGTTAGCTAAAAATGTCTGTCTGTCTTTCCGTCTGTCTGTCTCTGTCTCTGTGTGTGTCTCTGTGTGTGTGTGTGTGTGTCTCTCTCTCTCTCTCTCTCTCTCTCTCTCTGCCTCTCTCATACACACACACACAAACACACACACACTTCTTTACATAACACGAAATAAAACACAAATGAGCAAATTGTCTACAACAAAAGGGTTTTCTGAATATCTGAATATCACTCTTTCTTTTCAAAATATTAAAAAGATTTGAAAACTCAAGAAAAAAATTGGCGGGAAATTTCAGGGAAAATCCGAATAAATCTGGATTTAACTCCGTGTGTATATAATTCCTTTTTAAAAATGTAAAGATAAGCGCGTTTTCCTTATTGGTAACCTCGCTTATCAAGCTGAGCTTGATAAGTGAGGTTGCGGTTAATAAACAATGCTTTGAATAGAAAGGGTGCTTATTAGAGAGCTTTTAATGGAGGTAAAACATATTAGATGTTTTTCCAAAATCTCTGGAAAGCAACGAGAATAAGTAATGGTAACTTTTGAAAAGGCTTTAACTTTAATATTAATGTCCAACAGATACAAAAATAAAATACAAAAACTAATTCAACTTTCTTAATGTCATTATCAACTTCTTCGTCAGTAAACTCTAATCGCTCCAGACGAATACCGGAAGGGCCTTATTGGGTGAACGCCTGTAAAATGATATTTAACTTTCAATGGAGGCTTATTAGATGGAATGGTAAATAGCGAGTGTCCGGTACTGAAACATGAAATATGATATGTAGTTTACAACATTTGAATAATAAGTACCCTACTACAAATAACAGTGATAGTACAGGAAAAATCTGGTATTGGCAACGTTGTACAAACAAAACCAAGCAAAGTAAAAGTCTTTGGTAACAAACCTTAGGTACGGGCTTTGTCTGTTTGAGCAGAGGGGTAAGAAGATCCACCACATCTCTATACGACCCAGTTTCATATAGTTTGTTAACCTGATTAAACAAAAAGATACGAAGAAAATTTTAATCTCTACATACCAGTATTATCAACAATACAAAAAAGCGTTGCTGTTTTTACTGCTATTGTTCTGACAGAACTAGCGTCGTCATTTTAATCACCATCCCTACTGACACCATAATTATCAAATCTACCGTTACTATTATATATTAGTCACACTTTTCCTCACTGCGATCTCTATCTATTCCTCTTCTACCAGTAGCGATTATTATACAATGTTTTTAATGGTAGAATTCTTCTTTGCTTTACTTCGCCTTCTTTTTCAACTTAAAGAAATGACCAGTCAAGCTGTGATCCTACCTTCCAATTGATGGTGTTGACCAGTACGTGTTAATATCTCGTGCATAATATCAAGCAAAATTTCATATACCCTAATAAACTTGTTAAAATGCTTTTCAATATAATTTTCAGATAGCCCACCTGGGGTATTTCATTGAGTTTTTCCCTAACTATTTCAAATTTATTTACAATACAAAATTATAATTGTTAAAATAAACAACAAACCTGTATATTAAAAAAGTAAAATTACTAATCTAAATACATTACAGATAGTCCGAAATTTTTTTAAAAACACAACGGCTCACAAATGATTGGAAAATTCGCATTTCCTTTGACTTGTAGTTGTAATAGTAGTTTTGTATTTAATGTTCAGTAACCGATAATCAATAAGTGCTAAAGTGAGGTAGAGTGAGTGTATTTTGCGGAATAAAATACCAGAAAAAAATTCCTTTGTGTGCACTCCAAGGGGAGACAAGACAATTTAACCCACGAAGATTCATAAGAACATCACGCGGAAGCGTAGTTCATTTGAAATTATCGCTGTAGTGGTGAGTAGAACTGTCCGTCAGATACACTACAGACAGTGTCAATGTGACGCAACTTGTCAAACTATGAATATCGAATCCATTACAGAAAAAATCAGACAAGTATCACTTTTATTTTATAAGGTGAACACCCGATGTGACAATATCCAACAAATTTAACTGTAACTAACCTCTTCGAGCGACTGACAACGTTCCAACTGTTCCAACTTCTTTTGTACATGTTCTATCAAAAATTGAAAAGACGTCGTAGCAGTAAAAGTAGTAATAGTAGTAATAGTAGTAGTAATAGTAGTAGAAGTAGTAGTAATAGTAGTGGTAATAGTAGTAGTACCAGTGGTAGTGGTAGCAGTAGTAGTAGTAGTCGTAGTAGTAGTCGTAGTAGTAGTCGTAGTAGTAGTAGTAGTAGTAGTAGTAGTAGTAGTAGTAGTAGTAGCAGATAGTAATAGTAGTAGCAGTAGCAGGTAGTAATAGTAGTAGTAGTAGTAGTAGTAGTAGTAGTAGTAGTAGTAGTAGTAATAGTAACAGGTAGTAATAGTAGTAGTAGTAGGTAGTAGTAGTAGTAGTAGTAGTAGTAGTAGTAGTAGTAGCAGATAGTAATAGTAGTAGCAGTAGCAGGTAGTAATAGTAGTAGTAGTAGTAGTAGTAGTAGTAGTAGTAGTAGTAGTAGTAATAGTAACAGGTAGTAATAGTAGTAGTAGTAGGTAGTACTAGTAGTAGTAGTAGTAGTAGTAGTAGTAGTAGTAGTAGTAGTAGTAGTCGTAGTAGTAGTAGCAGTAGTAGCAATACTAGTGGTAACAGTAGTAGTACAAGTAGTAATAGTAGTAGCAGGAAGAGTGGTAATAACAGCAGTAGTAGTAATAGTAATAGAAAGAGGAATAGTAATAGTAACAATAATAGAAATAATAGTAGTAGTAGTAGTAGCAGCCTTCATAGTATCTATAGGTGTCAAATTAGTTATAGTAGTAGTAGCATTTGGAGGAGGAAGAAGAGAGGCGGCAACGCAAGAAGGTAAAAGAAATACAAAAAAACCAGGGTGAGAAGAAAAGTCTAATGCTAGGTAACAATGACACAAGACCAAGGCATGTATGTTTGACAATGAAATGACGCACGTCTATTCTAACATATAACACCTTTGAAAATGCAGACAAATTGATTCCGCCTACGAGTTTACTTTCCTTGTTATTTACTATTGGTTTACTTTCGCAGCAAGGCTAGATGTCCTTAGCTATTTTAGTTCTAAGAGTTACTTGGTATTCCTTAGGCTTTCTCCCTCAAATGAATTGATTGGATCCCTCCCAAACTTTCTTGACAGGTAGCAAATAATAGCTCACCATTTTTAATGATGAAAAAATAGACTAGCAACTTCCAGTGTCGCGGCAGCATTTAACAGAAATCTTTCTTGCATGGTTGGCAGACAAACCCTCACTTATCCCTGACTGTATGTAAGTCTCTATCCCAGCTCCTCTTGTCAGTTCAGGTTTACGAATTCATCACAGTTATTTTATTTGCATTAACTAACTCCATGATTCACTCAAATACTCCCTCTGAAAAACTCTGCTTCTGAAAACCTGCACAAACCTTAACAAATCTCACCTTTGGCAAGTAAACAGATGTGGAAAAGTACTTTTTGGGTCGTGGTATGACTTGAAGTTAGTAACTGTTTCTTAGAAAAATGAATAGTTTACTACTTGCAAACTACAGTAGCAAATCACTAAATGGATTGAGAAAAGACCTTTTATATCCTTTCGAAGGAGAAGGCAGGGTGGTTTTGTGTGTTTGTCGTAGGAACAAATAGTACCTGTAAATAGTCTTTCATTTCAGTATAGAGGCGTTGATCCCCCATTTAATTTACGCTTGCCAATTGCTGCCAATAAGAGATGAGATTCTGCAGTTAGTAGATGATGTAATGATGGGATGATGGGTTGATGGAATGATGGAATGATGGGGTGATGGGGTGATGGGATGATGGGATGATGGGATGATGGGATGATGGGTGATGGGGTGATGGGGTGATGGGATGATGGGATGATGGGTGGATGGGATGATGGGTTGATGGGGTGATGGGATGATGGGTTGATGGGATGATGGGATGATGGGATGAAGTGATTGGATGAAGTGATTGAATGAAGTAATAAAAGTCAATAAAAAGGAATAATGGCATGGTAGATAAGTAAATAAAATAGATAAAAAGTATTATAGGATATTTTTGTTGTGCTCGGTGAATTAAAACCAAAGGCAAAGTTTTAAAATCCTATTCTGGTGTTAATTAAAGAAAGAAAGTAAGAAAAATGAATATAACAGTCGAGAAAATATTCAATTTTCACATACCTAAAGTAATGATGTTATCCACTTGGCAATGGTGGAGTTTAATTACCAACGAATCTTCCACAAAACCATGACCAGGTGTTAGTGCGTGGATACCCTGACACAAAAAGTAAAATTACAATCCTCAAGCAATTAGGGAATATAAAACAAGATATAGGATCAAAACCACTACCCAATTATCTTCTATTCATCAGAACTGCAATTTTTAAACTTTCTATTTGATATTGTATTAGTAACTAACTGAATTTAAAAAAATTGCATACCCAGAATGAATGCACCTAAACCTTAGTACAAAAACTTGGGTAGCAAATAATGTCCAAGTACCCAAATTTAGGAAGTACCCTATTGCCTCGTATACGATATAATGTTCCTATAACCTGATGTAATGACGTAATTATTTTCGTTGTGTAACAAAATTGATTTCTTCTTATAGTTTTCTCACAAATCCCACATAAAATTACATTAAACAGAAACATTAAAATCATAACAATTCTGAGAACAAGAGACACGTCCGCTCATGACAACGCTATCTTTTCGTAAACTAAAATAAACCTTTTAATCCTGTTCCCTTCCAAAATAGAGAAAATGAGAGCCAGTACACAAATAAATAATACTCCTTTTGCTTGTAATTTGTATGATAAATTCCTTGTATACTCTATCGAAGTTATATCTAAATTATCAAAATTTGAAAGCTAGCCTAAACATATCTGAACCAAAATTTTCCCGTTATATGTACACACATATAATAAATAAGGCTATAGCCGACATATATCTGACCAGAAGTGGGCTACCACAATTTGTAAATTTGTAAAAGACTGCAGTTATTGTGTTTCGAAGCAGGGCCGTTGGCTTTTCAGTACGTTGACTAATCCATTACACTGGTGACGGGCTTTAAGCAGAGTCACATGGTCATTTTGCATTGTACTTGCATTTAATTTCAACACCATTGTCTTTTTTGTTTTCCTACTATAGCTTTCACGGAGCCATCAAATCAAATTAAGAATCAGCATGCTTTGGAAATGTCTAAGAGTACAGGTCCTGCCTTAATTTTTTTTTCAAAATATGAACAGCACGTCCAACAGCATGCGTGTAATAGGGCTCTCTTTCGTAAACTAGCCCCTCAGCTTTAAAAACACGACCTTTGAGAATTAAAATCAAATTGTCAAATTCAAAGGCTCTGCAGTGTACTGTGGGTCACATGTGCCATGTTGCAATCCCATTTCAATTCTAATCTGGTTTTAAAACGTTTCTGTCATTTACCAAAAATAGATTGTTCAGATACAAGTAAGCCCAATGGAAAACATGTCAGGCTTTGAAAAAAACCGGCTTCATCGCTCTCAGTGGTCACTTTAGGACTTTTCATTCCAAATGACGCGAAATCACTGTCGACGAAGGCGAGCTTTATGGGGTAGTACAGGAGACAGTGTACTGACTACAAGAATTTGACGATGTTCGACGTTGACGAGACGAATGAAGACGACTTTGGCAAATGAGAAACAAAAATTAAAAGCTTTAAAAACCCTGCAATTCCAAAGAGGGTGAACATTATTTTCCCCTATTATTAATAGTACGGTCACTCTCTCTTACGAACACATCAACAAATATTTTTTATAAAACAAATTACGCTTTTCTCTACTTGGTGTTCTGCACTCCCAATTTGAAGAATGAAATTAAGAGAAAAGGAGAGCAGAATCCCTTTATTTAAATTTTGATCTTTGTGTATTCTATGATTAAAAAAATCTAAAAATGATACATTACAAGATTCCATAAAATTTTTCTAAATTCGTTAGGCATTGGCCCAGGATTTTAGCATACTGTCAGGCATTTTTCGGCTATCTTTCATGTCTATCTGACATCTATTGTACTCCTGTCTTAAGAGTTTTGCCATATTAACTGTAATGATAAAAACATTTTTGAAAACTTCAGAGGCCAAATAAAACCGAAGTTATTAAAACCGGCAATACAGTCACTTTATCAGGCCGGACAGAATTTAAAGGTAATGAAGACACTCGGACAGAATAAAAATGACCTCATAAAAAGTCTCACTGGTTAATAATCATCAGGCATAAGAGGACCTCTAGTCAGACATTATCTGGTGTCCGATCTACGTTGTGTTTTTTCTTGTTTGTTTTTACGTAATTTTCCCCCAGTAACTGGGGCTCGGACGGTGTCCTTCAAATGGACTTTTGTTTTGGCAAAGAAGGGTATCTAGGTTAGATGCCCTTCCTGACGCCAACCAATTGCTCTTTCTTTTGTTAAGTTCAAAATTCTTTTCGCCTGCTCGGGGAATCGAACCTGGAACCTCTGGTTACAGTGCAAGTGCACTAACCATTAAGCCACGGCTTCCCTAGCGATTCAACTAAAGTAAAATGTACAAGTATTGACGTGTGATATTCCATTCAAAATAGCCATCGCAAAGTCAACTTACCCGTTCAAAATAATTAATAGCTTGATCATTGTCCCCTTGGAGCATAAAGTATCTTGCCTGAAGCCAAAAAACTAAAAGAAAATTATTCATTTCGATCATTACCCAAGTTACAGAAAGTGTCATTGTACCTAACACAATCACCAAACGTCCAATTCATTAACTGTTAACTGTCCATAAACTGCAGTATAAAATGTGTGTATCTGAAGTCAGTATCTATAAGATCAAGTAATTTGGTGTAGGGAGAGGTGACGTGCAAATGCGATTTTCTACATACAAACGCCCAACGCTGCATACCACTGTATATTTTTTCGGAAGTTTTAAATCCAACTGCCGTTCCTTCAAAGCCGACAATGACGTAAAGAGCATTTCAACGTGAAATGAAATTACATGTAAACAACCATTTTATAGAACGGCAGCTAATAAGGGTTTTGTTGCATAAAGCTTAAATATCCCCATCAAACTCCGTTTATTCCTGTTGAAAGCTCTTTCGCTGAAATCGGTCAGGCCGCAGACACTACAGTGTCCCCCGAACAATAATTCTGTTGCTTTGCTCATATCAGTAATAATACATCGAAACATAGAAAGAACAATACTAAAACTATCAATGTTGTTTTTATAACATACATAAATACACACACATATATACATACATACATACATACATACATACATACATACATACATACATACATACATACATACATACATACAAATATAGATGCATAAACACACAAACACCATTTTATCTTTTAAATTTAATAGGTCCATTTTTGTTTAGCTAGTCTCTGTTTATCTGTCTGATTTACCCGGTCCTTTTCCCTTGCTTTTGCATACAAGACAAACTAATTCGCTCAGGAATTGTTTTAAACACCAACAGTACGTCTAATTCAATCATCCATGGTATCATTCTAGTATAGGTAAAGGTGATTTTGTCCTTTCTAAGTTAATTTATAGTCCATGTTCGCCATGCACTCAGCTTAACTTTCTATCAGTGTGGGATGTGATTTTACCATATTCTGCCATTTGACAGGGCAAAAACAGCAAAATAAGAATACATAAAATTGACCAGCATTTTATCAGAGTCAAATCGTTTGACATTTTCCGGTCCAAGTGGAAAAGAAAATCTATTTCAGAAAATGATTTCTGACAAGATAATAGACGGAGGAATGATGTGGGCTGGGGCTCAGAAAGGGAAATTTTCTTGTCAACGGATACGTCTGCCTCATCTCTGATACGATTATGGTTAACTGGGCAAGTGAAATTCTTCTATTACATACTATATAAACAGTAACAATATTGATTTAACAAACATAAACGAAATATATTTCTAATTACATTAATACCTTCTTACAGGGCGTTTAACTATGATATAATAGCAGATATCTATTTTTGGTACAGAAATGAAAAGGCGAGGTTCAATTCAAGCTTATTTTTATTAAAAGCTCCTTCTCTACAACCTGTGAAGGGTCGTGGCCATAAATAAGATACCAGAAACTTCAATGGGTTCTGGAGTTGACAACTGGCAGCGAAAACCCTTTCAACAAAAACAAAACTTGATTTTAATCGAATAAAAAAACAGTTACATTTTTTTTCCAACATGTAAAATAACAATATTTATAATGAACATACATCTCACGTTAAACTCTGCCCAAAATTCTTGAAAAATATCCTTGCAGGATGTGCACAGCAAAAGATAGTGTGAATCTTCTGAGAACTCTTTTGCCCCTTCAACAACGACAGAACTATTGCTTGCTTCACTTGTTACCCTATAAAATACAAATATTAATGAATGTCGTGATATATAGTATTAATAGAGATAGTGGAAAAGACAATGGAAAGAATTACCTTAGACCTTAAAATGTGAAAACCGATTTTTTTTTTTCATTTACTGTCAATTAACTGCGCTATTTTATCTATTTATTTCCAAATACTTGTTTTATTGACGAAGAGTGGTTCGGTATTTGATTTCTTACTTTAGTTAGTTAGTTAGTTAGTTAGTTAGTTAGTTTGTTTGTTTGTTGGTTGGTTGGTTGGTTTGTGTGCTAGTTAGCTAGCTAGCTAGTTAGTTTGATTGTTTGTTCATCTGTTTGTTTGTCATTCAGTTGGTTGGAAAGGTACCTATTTAATGAGGTTAGTTAGTAAGTCATTCAGTTACTCAGTACGTTAGTAAGCAAGTAACCAGGTAGAAGAGATGGAAGGGAAATTATCAATATGTATTGTATGTATTAGTTATAAATTATCTATTTATACTATGTATTTATTCATTCACATTTTGGGTTCCCTTTAGCCACTCTAATGTCATCACACAAAATTTGAAAAGATGAGGCACTATAACGATACGAAAAATCTGGCTGGTGATCGTTATAACACTGACACATTATTTTACCGAAATAAAAAACCTTACCCGGTTACAAAACATATACAATTTTAATTAATTACTATCAGTTTAATGCGTTATTTACCTTGCTCCTTTCTGTCCTGGAGATAAGTTAAGTGAGGCTTTGGACCGTGTTTGTAACCACTGATCCAGTTGACATTCAAGAGCCTGAAGGATCTCCTACAACATGAATAAACATAGATAGATGGATTATATACAAAGGAACCAAAAGAACACATTAACTACCCCTAACTCTTATTTATTTTTTATTTATTCGTTAATTCATTAATTTATTTATACATAATATTTATACTGGAATTTCGATTATTATTATCATCATCATCATTATTATTATTATTATTAGTAGTAGTAGTAGTAGTAGTATTACTACTATCACTACTATTACTACTATTATTACTATTACTACAATTACTATTACTATTACTACTACTATTACTACTATTACTACTATTATTACTATTATTACTATTACTACATTACTATTACTACTACTATTACTGCTATTACTACTATTTCTACTATTTCTACTATTACTACTATTACTACTATCACTACTATTTCCACTATTACTACTATTACTACTATTACTACTATTACAACTATTACTACTAATACTACTATTATTACTAATACTACTATTACTACTATTATTACTATTACTGCTATTACTACTATTACTACTTTTTCTACTATCACTACTATTACTACTATTACTACTAATACTACTACTATTACTAATACTACTATTACTACTATTATTACTATTACTGCTATTACTACTATTTCTACTATTTCTACTATTACTACTATTTCTACTATCACTACTATTACCACTATTACTACTATTACTACTATTATTACTATTACTACTATTACTACTATTACTACTATTACTACTATTACTACTATTACTACTATTATTACTATTACTACTATAACTACTTTTATTACTATTACTACTAATACTACTATTATTACTAATACTACTATTACTACTATTACTACTATTACTACTACTACTACTACCACTTTTATTTTTTAGTTTCTTCGAATTCCATACCAGTGACCAAGAGTGCGTCGAACAGGAAGTTTTGCTCTTTGGAAATGTTAGTAAATAAAGTTTAAAGATCAAGATTATTTAGATAGTGCTCTTCTTTTTCAAAGACCTTTCCAGAGGTATTACTGTCTGAATACAAGGTTCGTGTCAATAAGATGGCTGATGTCATTTTTCTTCTCGTTGATGACGATGTGAGGACGATTTGCCTAACTGAGCAATCAGTGTGGATTTAAAAACCCCATAAAATGGTAAAATCGTGTCGCTCCTAACTGGTTCTGGGTGGTGCTGGTACCAATTACTGCTAGTTTCCACACAGAAGGGTTTTTGCAGATTGTCTAGTGAAGGTACTGACCAACCTTGTACTGGTTTATGTACTCTTCTTGTGTAAAGATTGTTCTTTCTTTTCTATATATGTATCAGATAGGGAAGGGGTGTCTATCAACTTACAACTTTTGTTTTTCTTTTCAATTACAGTGATCTCGCATCCGCGGGGTAAATTACAAAGAAATTTACACCGCGCGTGACAATTGTTAGAAATTAAAACGGAGAGTTGGTCACTGCAGAACAAGATATCGAAGAGAGACGGAGAAACTACACAGAAAAACCATACATGAGAGACCCAGCCATGACAACTAGGTTTGTGCTAAAAGAAATGACAAGAGAATGGAAGCAGTCAGTGTATATTCCGACACTAAAGATTGGTGATAGCAGAGAATGCCCTAAAATCAGACTGTTGCTTTAATACCACATTGCACTAAGATATTATCGAAAGTAATTCAAGGTCGACTAGAGAAAATTCTTGGGAGAGAGAACCAAAAGAACAAGCAGGTTTTAGAACGTTAAGAGGTACGAAGGATCATATACCGAATCTAAGATGGTTGAAGGAAACATCAAGAGAATATCAACAAGACGTTTACGTGTCTTTTATTGATTATAAAAAAGCCCTAAGCCTAAGGAAATCAAGGCTTGAGAAAAAAAGGCTGGTATTCTAGTTGGCGGACTAAAAATTAATAACCTTAAGTACGTTGATGATACGACATTGCTGGCAGGATCAGAGGCTAACCTAATGGAATTGGTAAAAGCGGTGAAAGATGAACGTACACAAGCAGGACTAATGCTGAGCATGAAAAACACATATATGATGTCAACTGCCAATATTGGCAAATTTCAGTTTGAAAATGAGGAAGTAGACTTTGTCGAATCGTTCAGCATTGTCAGAATTGAAAGTTACGGAAATTGTTCATCAGAAATTAAGAGAAGGCTAATGCTAGGTAAGAGGGGCGATGGCCAATTTCAGTGGATTAATACAAGACAAAAAGATAATGAAAAATACAGAAGTCCGAATAGAAAAGTCCATGGTCTTTCCAATAGTGTTGTATGGAAGCGAGAGCTGGACAATTCCTAGACCTGAAAGAAAAAGAATCGACTCATTTATATAGTACATAGTACAGCATTCCAAAACGTTGGACCTCCAAAAGAAAAGGTTCTATATCTTGATATTTTATTGCTAGTGAAATTTTGTGGAGTTAGGGCTCCTTTGTTAGATCTAAGTATACGTGAAGTAGAGTTATGTGGATATTATCTAGATATTTAGGTGCATTGTTATGGAGTGCAATAAATAAAATTTAAAATATTTTGAATCGGATTTTGAATTCCACTGGTAGCCAGTGAAGATCAAGGACAGGATGGGAAGTGTAATGAATTTTGTAGTTTCCAAAAACAACCATGGTATTTAACAATAATATTTACCCACTTTTCAATTTAAAAAAATGTTTAATCAATGATGTCTCACCTTTGCAAAAGCAGCATAGTGCTCATTGGTAGTTTCTCGGCTAAGAAAAAAAAAATAGAATGAAATTCCCAATTAGTAATATCTTAATGCTACCTTACTTATTCTTTTAATTAACCATTAGAGCTATGATAAAAATTTCGGTAGGTGAAATTGTGAGGTAACACCTTCAAAAGTATTCGAGCTATCCCAAATAGTACTGTTTTCTGTAAGTTTTCGCACTGTATTGTAATTTCTAGATTTTTATTATAGTTCTTAAGGTCTTTGCTCATTGTTCCCAAGGCACTTTCTTGGGTATATTTAAACCTAGGTGTCTGGCTACTTACAGGCTGGCTGGTTTAATGAGATTATTGTAAATGATATCAGGTGTTGCAAAGTGTTAAATGACTCTATTCACTTTTCTTGTTTCGGGACTTAATCTCTTTCCTGTTGCTTTCTTAAAGTTGACGTTATTATATTTTTCTCTTTCTGTTATCAATCCTTTTCCTTCATTATTGACCACTTGTTCTTCAGGTGTTATTTGCCCTGTCTCATTGACTTCAGTTGCAATGTCAGCATCATTGACCTCTTTCACCTCAACCTCAACATTTAACTTTGATATTATTTCTTACCGGTGACTGTCATTAACATATTTCTATACCTCTCTATCCTGTTGATCCAGTTTATCTATTTCGCCAACTATTATTTCTGATAGCTCTGCTCTGCTCACATATTATCTGTCCATTGACGTTAAGCATTCCTCTTTCACGTCATTCTTTATACATCTGATGGTGATATCCCTTTGCTGGCACACCATTCTCATCAAACAGTTTTGCACTTGCACAACACTCCATGAAAACAATACTTATTCCTTTCGTCCATTTCATTCTGACAGTCACAGTGACGGAACACCTACAGTTAAAAGTTCCAGTGTCATTTACGTTTTAACTTTTAACTTTGTCCTAGATCATTTTCACTTACAACTAAAGTTGCAGTAAAAAGCACCAGTGACACAAATAGCAGTGTTTTTATCGAGTCACCATTTCTAGTGGGTTTCCAACCAAGATTAAAGAATCCCTCCTCCCAATAAAACAGAAGACCCAACCGAATGCCAAATCTGTATTTCAAGGTGTCAGGAGAGGATGAAGGTAAGGTGCTACACACTGCCAAATGGTGACTTACAAATACTTTATATATATACAAAATGAATATCAAGTGACAAGAGGTCCCCAGCAAGTACCTTTTCTTCGTGTTCTCGTGATATAATAAAAATACTATTAAAGGTAATTTTCTTCTTCTGTAATGTACTTACCAGAAAACGGGTGGTGATGGAAACCAAATTTGTTTTCTTATCTTACAATAAATTTTTCCATAAACTGTTGGAAGTGCTGTAGGCCTGAAACAAAATGTAAGCACCATTACAGAAAACTGAAGAATAAGCCCAAACAAAAATATTAAGTTAACAAAAGTCAATGAAAGCTTTCTAAAAGAGTTTCATCCTTAAATAGGACTTTAATTTCATAAGTATCCATAGTTTTGATCAATGAAGACATCAGTTATAACTTCGTCTAAATTCCCTTTATACCAGCTGACAGCTTAAATTGTTAACTTGCGTCCAACACATGCTAGCATGTAAAACGGACGTTAAACCGAATATGATGATGATGATGATGATGAATACTCTGAAACTCCTTACCATTGCTCCTTAAAAACACGATTTAGATGTAATAACTGAAATAATGTAGACAAACGAAGACAAAATTTTTAACTCCTTGTGAATCTCTTCTTTCCTGCTGATAGCTTATGTGATGCCTGGGAAATAATCTGGCCCACCTTACCGTTGTTCTGTTGAAAAACACGATTTAAATGTACTATAATATATTAAAATACTGAAACATNTTAAAAGTTCCAGTGTCATTTACGTTTTAACTTTTAACTTTGTCCTAGATCATTTTCACTTACAACTAAAGTTGCAGTAAAAAGCACCAGTGACACAAATAGCAGTGTTTTTATCGAGTCACCATTTCTAGTGGGTTTCCAACCAAGATTAAAGAATCCCTCCTCCCAATAAAACAGAAGACCCAACCGAATGCCAAATCTGTATTTCAAGGTGTCAGGAGAGGATGAAGGTAAGGTGCTACACACTGCCAAATGGTGACTTACAAATACTTTATATATATACAAAATGAATATCAAGTGACAAGAGGTCCCCAGCAAGTACCTTTTCTTCGTGTTCTCGTGATATAATAAAAATACTATTAAAGGTAATTTTCTTCTTCTGTAATGTACTTACCAGAAAACGGGTGGTGATGGAAACCAAATTTGTTTTCTTATCTTACAATAAATTTTTCCATAAACTGTTGGAAGTGCTGTAGGCCTGAAACAAAATGTAAGCACCATTACAGAAAACTGAAGAATAAGCCCAAACAAAAATATTAAGTTAACAAAAGTCAATGAAAGCTTTCTAAAAGAGTTTCATCCTTAAATAGGACTTTAATTTCATAAGTATCCATAGTTTTGATCAATGAAGACATCAGTTATAACTTCGTCTAAATTCCCTTTATACCAGCTGACAGCTTAAATTGTTAACTTGCGTCCAACACATGCTAGCATGTAAAACGGACGTTAAACCGAATATGATGATGATGATGATGATGATGATAATGATGATGATGATGATGATGATGATGAATACTCTGAAACTCCTTACCATTGCTCCTTAAAAACACGATTTAGATGTAATAACTGAAATAATGTAGACAAACGAAGACAAAATTTTTAACTCCTTGTGAATCTCTTCTTTCCTGCTGATAGCTTATGTGATGCCTGGGAAATAATCTGGCCCACCTTACCGTTGTTCTGTTGAAAAACACGATTTAAATGTACTATAATATATTAAAATACTGAAACATTTCTGACAAATGAAATCGGGCTTCTTTACTTTGCATTTTTTCCTGCTGATGAGTTGGGCTATACCTGAAGAATACCCTGAACCACCTTACTGTTGCTCCTTCAAAACAACTACACCTATATGTTAATGACTAGTAATCACCGTTAAGTGATCAAATATACTAAAATACTGCAGGATTGTTTTGATAGACGTAAGAAAAACCTCAGAAAGGGGACGCCAAACAATAAGGGGAACAAAACCAAAGTGAAATCTCTAGTGTTTTCCCTTCTTAAACATTCTGCATGGCCTTTGGTAAAAGGAGAATCATCTGTAACAATTTCACACCTACATTGCAGCTTCTAACATAAAACTAAAGACGAGGGCAAGTTATAGAACTTTAGTGTAGAGTGTTTAGCTTTCATTTTATCTCGGCGAGATTTCAGGGAAAAAAGAATCAAAACCGAGACAAAAAGGAAGACCATCTCTTACGTAAAATTCGTTACTTCAGCAACTGGTACCAGCTCAGTTTGCTGCATCTCATGTAACTCGTTTCTCTCAACCTCTTTAACCTCATGCAGCTTCTGCTCAGTAATAAAGTATTTCTTTCATTTCAGTTTTCTCATCATCTCCTCAATGAAATCCTTTTGACTGTTATTAACTAACACGTTTAGTTCAGATGGATTATCAAACAGATCAGTAAAATATTCTGTTCAACGTCCCATAATGCTTTCAGCAACTTTAAATAACGTAGAACCATCTTCAGACATCAGTGGCACCACTGGGGGTTACATTCCAAACATTTTTTTCTAATTTTACTGTACAAAGCTTTCGAATCTTTACAGTCATAACCTCCTTGAATATTGGCTGACACTTAAGACCACCATCTGTTCTCTATGTGTTGAATCTCATGCTGCAGGTTCGATCTTGATTCCTTGAAAGCTCTTTTCACACATGCTCTAGTTGAACCGGAAGTATACAGAAGTATCTCATGAAGCCTGATTTTCTAATCCAGAAGACTGGTAACTGCAACATCATTCTCATTAAACCAGTCTCTACGTTTGGTCTTTCTAAGCCCAAGTACACTTGTTATTTGCACTGCTCCCAATTTCCATAAAATGTCATGTTATTAAATTTGTTTCTGAGAGTTTTACGTACTTCCGCATTTTGTACCTTAGAAACCTCAATGCGCTTATGTACTTTTAATCCAGTTCCTCTGACCTACTTCCTAATACGCATCTTAATTTCAACACGAAGACGTTTATGGTCAGTACCGCAATCTGCACTCCGCATGACTCGTACGGTACACATGTCTTGAAGGTCACGCTTTCGTATGATGATACGGTCGAGTATACCCCCATATTCTGATCTAGGATGTATCCATGTTACCTTGTGATTGATTTTTTGTTATGAGGTGTTACACACTGCAATCTTAAATTCTGTGCAGGGCTGGAGAAGAAGACCACTATCATATGCCTTACCAAGACCATACCTCCCTAAGACACCCCAGGAATTATCATCACCTCCAACCTGTGCGTTAAAGTAATCCTATCGTTTTCATTCCTTTAGACTTGCCTTTCCAGAAAAAAGTGCACCCAGCACCTTTCAATATCATGATTTTCTTCACTTAACCGAGTCTCAGATAAAGCAGCAATGTCCTCTTTGTACCTACCCAGTTCCCTGGCAACACCTGCAGTTCTCTCTTCTGGATGAGACGACGCTTCACGATCAAGGAGTGCTCTTACATTCCAAGCAGCAATATTCAATTTAATTCTCTCTTTTGTATAAGTGATATTTCTTTTTCTGATGATCATGTTCCGTTGAACAGACGATGTTTTGGTCACCTTTTCTGGACCCTTCCCATGATCTCGGTCAGCAGGGTTCTCCCTAAAAAGGGCTGCTTAGTCCCAAAAAGCTTTACCCAAGTTGGCTCCTGTTTAGCAGAACTGACAACAGTGTTACGATAAGCTCTGAGCCTCCTGTGTGTAGAATCGTGACTTCATACGCTTGTTAAGCCTGTACACGTCGCCACTACTTCATCTCCACAGGGCATTTGAAGGGATATCTGTACATAAAAGATCTCAATGACACATGCTTGTGTTACCCTCTGTATCATCCTCTGAGCACCCACAGATATGATTCAATGAGAAGTGCAAAATAACTGGCAACAATACCAGCCGCAGTTTTTACTGAGTGTTCTTCTCAGGTGTTATATCAAAGTGTCTTTCCTATTAAAAAAGCTGACGTAAAATGATGACGCCCAAAATGATAATAATATATCAACCAGAAATTTTTGGATACGCATGAGATAGCCACAAGTAACCCTGTCAAAATTCTGTCCCGGAAAGGGTCAGCCTACTGAGAAAGGGTATCAAATGGAAGCATCGAGCTTATACCATGATACTGGATAATGATATGAAAGACGGTAGTAAAATATACCCAGCAGTTGATGTTTTACCAAATAACACTATAGACAAAAATACAATAGGAACAGTGTCGTAATGAAATACTTTTTAAGAAAATTTCATAGTGCAGCTTCTGTGTAAGAAAATACGGTATTTAACTAAACAAAGGCACTGTTTATTTTGTTTATTTTCTGAAGTATGGCTTCTCAAAACCTTAAATAATAAAATAGTAAAATAATAATAATAATAATAATAATAATAATAATAATAATACATACATACAAATCAAAACAAGTAAAAAATACAATTTTACACTGTCGAGATTCACGCAATATTCATTCAATATTCTATAACCTTTAAAACAAAACCTTAGTTTTTAGCAATATCTCTTACTACCATACCACAAAATATGAAAGAGTTGTGTCAATCAGGGAAGTAGCACGTACCATGTTGCCTGAAAGCTATCAATGACTTCTTTCNAGCAGTTGATGTTTTACCAAATAACACTATAGACAAAAATACAATAGGAACAGTGTCGTAATGAAATACTGTTTAAGAAAATTTCATAGTGCAGCTTCTGTGTAAGAAAATACGGTATTTAACTAAACAAAGGCACTGTTTATTTTGTTTATTTTCTGAAGTATGGCTTCTCAAAACCTTAAATAATAAAATAGTAAAATAATAATAATAATAATAATACATACATACATACAAATCAAAACAAGTAAAAAATACAATTTTACACTGTCGAGATTCACGCAATATTCATTCAATATTCTATAACCTTTAAAACAAAACCTTAGTTTTTAGCAATATCTCTTACTACCATACCACAAAATATGAAAGAGTTGTGTCAATAAGGGAAGTAGAACGTACCATGTTGCCTGAAAGCTATCAATGACTTCTTTCAAAAACTTATCCATTAAATCCAAGCAACCACTGTGAAAAAATAAAGAAATAAAATATTCCTGTAAAAATTGTTTATAAGCAGGTAGAACCTGGGGTACAATTGTACTCTGATACAACTTATTAAAATCCCAAATTGAGTAATTTGACTTTCAAATAATAAAACTGGTGATCACTGTAAGATATTCTAGTCACAAACAAATATTACTGGACAAGGTAAGGGAATAACCATTTAACGCGTGCAGAGATGATGCCTACAATCTTTTCTGTCTAATTCGGGTGACGACTGCATTCACAGGTTATCAATATAACGGGGGGAAAAGATCGCTTGCGCATGACCATCTGTCTCCCAATCTGGAAATCTTGGCAACAATAAACGTTGGCTAAAATATAACACCAAGATTTAATGATATTGTATCTTCAACATTATTCTATTTCTGTCCCTCTTCCATCTTTATTCTCAGCCCTTTCATCAGTACCAAAGAAAAAAACCCCCGGTCTGTCGTCAGGCGTCGTCATTAAACATTCACTTCTATAAATAGGGTACACGACGCTCTAGCATAACCCGATCATGAACCTTCACCAGCAGCTCTAATGATTCTATATAAGCGTCTAGATGGTACTAAAACAACTACATACCCATTACGTAATGTCTGATTGATAAAATTGGATACTCGCTTGGCCTCTAAAAATGAAGGGAAAACATTAAAAATTATAAAAATCCAATTAACACAGTCCTTAAATCAACTTTTATTTCTTTCATAACACAATAACACTGCTATTGTCAATATTCGTATGGCAATGCAAAGACTATCTATTTAAAGCTTCTTTCAATAACTACACTTTTCCGTGTACAAACCTTTACATCCTACAGCCATTTTTCACCTTTGAAAATCGTGGCTTAATGGTTAGTCTAATTGCACAGAAATCAAGACTTTGCAGCTGTACAAAAGAAAAGGCCATTAGTTGGCGTCAGGAACGGCATTCGGCGAAGAAATTTCTCGCAGCCAAACTGAGATCAGGTAAGTGAAGGGCATCGTGTGATCTCAGTTGATGGGGAAAATGACGTTAAAACCAAAACCAAAAAACTAGTTTCCACCTGATGTAATGGTCCACCTGTCTGCTTTTCTGTTTACAAACTTTACCGTTTACAATATCAGTTTATACAGCAGTTTGTACTTCTCCTTTACTTTTCAACAGCTCAAAATAGTTCAAACTGAAGATTCGATACTCGTTAAATTGCCAATATGGCAAAGTAGCAGAGAACACCAAACATCTCTTTCAACCTTGCCCAAGATATATAAGCCTCCAAACCCAAATTTGGAAGAAGCCAACACGAGTGGAAGAAACGATGTATGGTAACTTAAACGATCTACGCAATACTGCAGGGCTTATAATAAATACCAGCATTAAAATCTAACCGTCAGTCATCGAAGACAGAAAAGAAGAAGAAAAAAAAAGATGAAGAAGAAAAAAAGATGAAGAAGAGGAAAAAGAAGAAAAAGAACAACAACAACAAGAAGAGGAGGAAGAGGAAGAAAAAAAGAAGAAGAAAAAAAGATGAAGAAGAAAAAAAAAGATGAAGAAGAAAAAAAGATGAAGAAGAAGAGGAAAAAGAAGAAAAAGAACAACAACAAGAAGAAGAAGAAGAAGAGGAAGAGGAAGAAAAAGAAAAAGACGACGACGAAGTNAGAAGAAAAAAAAAGATGAAGAAGAAAAAAAGATGAAGAAGAAGAGGAAAAAGAAGAAAAAGAACAACAACAAGAAGAAGAAGAAGAAGAGGAAGAGGAAGAAAAAGAAAAAGACGACGACGAAGTTTAAAATAGCTATAAATCCATTCCAAAGAGGTGATAACGGCCACTGTACTCATCAAAAGAGCTAAAAAGGCACTAGGAAAATCATGCACAGACCTAAGGCTTTCCCCGCATAATACAAATTGACTTAAAAAACATGGCTTGTACAAAATCGTAGTTGTGATCTGAAAAGTACATTACGGCAAGAATTTTCATATCGTTTTGCACCAATTTACAGTAATACCCGAAAACAAGTCGCAATCTATTTTTGTCAGTAATAATCCTTAACTTTAACCCTTGCCTACAGCAAATGATCGATAATGTGCTGGTATTCAAAGCGGCATTCTTTCGTCTGAATTTAATAATAACCACAGCCCTTGAATGAGGGATATGTTCTAATGCCTCGGAAGAACCAGACCTGGATGATTGCAAGTGATCCAGCCAAATCAACACCAATTGTCAAACAAGTGATGAGGATATGGGCATTAAAGTGAAACTGTTTTAGACGTTTTTTGAAGTTAAATAATTAAAAAACGTGTTATGAAAAATTTGACTCTGAAATTGTGATGCTCTAGAATATTAGTGTATTTCAACTTTATTTCAGAGCATCTTTTGAAAACGGCGCCGCTATGACTTGATATTTTGAAGGTACCACTTATTTTAATGGTTAGGAGGAGTTTACAATACCTTTGTTTGCATAAGTAGTATTGCATGTCAATTTTGAGAGCTGGTCAAATTGCATCGCAGAACATTTCGCTCTCAAATTGTTGGGCAAATATTTGCGAGGCATTTAAGTTATTAAACACCAAGTCATCATTTGTCTTAGCTATCAATCTAAAATTGTATTGCTTAGTTCATTTTACACGGTTGAATCTAGGTACTCTTACTCACAACCTACCGTATTTCTTATCACAAATACTATATGACAAAATAAAATATTACGCAATTACTTACCATTAACAAGTTGACAATGGCTATCTTCGTGTGCACTAAGATTGACGAGAAATGACAAATAAAATTAATTCAATTCTTAACGATATTCATAAAATTCCGGATACAAAAAATGAAATAAAATTATGATTTTAATGTATTTCTATATCTGTGTGTATGTGAATATGTGTGCATATATATTTTTATGTATGTGCAAATGTATGAATGTATGTATTTATATGTATATGTATGTTTGTTTGTGCATATGCGTGTATGTGTACGTGTAAATATGTATATATGTATCTGTATATGTTTGTAAGTGTATATATACTTGTATGCATGTGTATATGTTTTAATTCATATGTATATGTTTCTATGCGTGTCTATGCATGTATGTATGTATGTATGTATGTATGTATGTATGTATGTATAACACTTGTGTGGTTATGTCTTTTATATGGCTCAGAAACGTGGACTACATATAAGCGATATCCCAAGTTTTTAGACAAATCTCATGAAAATTGTCTCAGAAGAATCCTTAACACCATTGGAATGCTTTCATACTTTTCGAAGGAAGAAATGCAGCTGATTATGAACAAACTCTTATGAACAAACTGCTTGCAAAGCTTTCAGTCTCACCATCAGTGTCAAGACTTAAGTTATGCTTTCGCCTCTAGCAGGAGTTCCATATGCTAGATCACATACTCTTTACAGATTTACCAAACTGTTACCAACAGTTTTGTATATCTTGGTAGTACATTGTGCTGAACTTTGGATGCTGAAATAAATCACAGAATATCCAAAGCCAGCTCTGCGTTTGTAACCTGGAGAAACAATTACATCAGAGACATATCAAGCTTTTGAAACGGTTTTGTCAGGATTGTCTCAGGAGAATCCTTAACATCGGTTGGACTGCTTTCGCACCTGATACCGCAGTCCTTGAACGATCCAGCTGCACCATCGTTGAGGTGTAGATCATCCAGAAACAGATGGGTTGACCAGACACCTTATCAGCATGGAAGTTGAAAGACTTCTTCAACAGTTGTTTATGGTCGGTTATCCAAAGGGGAAAAGACCACAATACAAACCGAGGAAAAGGTTTAAGGATGTCCACAAGAGCAATTTGAAACTACGGAAGATCGTTGTAAATAACTGGAAAATGATATCTGCAGACCGTCTCCAATGGTGGATAAAAATCAGGGAAGGGTGTAAAGAATTTCAAGAGAGACCTGTAGGTTATGCTGTATTTAAGCGTGGTCTAAGAAAGTAGGATGACAATGCAGTGCCTGATGATATTCAGGAGGAAATGAAGTGCACTTTGTGTGCAAGGGGGTGTTTTTGTCAAAACCTAAACTAGTGAACCACCTTTAGTCAGACAATCAAAAGGAAGATCAATTTTATGAGGAGACCTTACAACAATGTTTGTATGTATGTGTATATGTACGTACGAATCTACATGTCTGTATGTATGTGTATATCTATGTATGTTTGTGTATATGCATGTATGTGGGTATAAATAATTCAAAGCAAAATCCAAAGTCCACCTTTTTAATACCTTAAAGTTCCATGTCCCCACAATTCTGAAACTTCGATGGGAATTTGAAAAATTGTAAACGCATGAAACTGTTACTAGGAAATGGTGTTTCAAATTTCCTGTTAAATCATCTAAATACTATAGATGTAATAATATTATATATTATATTCTATCAAAACTGTTTCAAAAGGATTCCAAATCTTAAATAGCAAACAGTGACTCCGGATGCTGATGCTGAGGGCAGTGCACGTAAGGATGGACGTATGGATGACAACAGGTTGTCATAACAGTTATTCTACGGTGAGCTTATGCTGGTAAACGTCCTCAGCGTGTAACAATGAAAAGATTCAAGGAGTGTGCTAAGCACAAAACAAATGTACTCAATGTCAGTATTGAGAATTGGGAAAAACTTGCAAAACATTATGCTGAATGGCAGGGAAATGTAAAGATGATTCCAAGAGAGGCGAGGAAAACAGTTTGAAGAGTGCAAACTTCAAAGGGAACCTGAGGGAAGGTGTTAAAAGGAGATTAGATGCCAACACAGCAAACTGGAAGTGTAATACATGTGATCCTCTTCTCCTCTCACAAGTTGGTTCTGTTTTTTATTTGAAGGCACACAAAAAGACTGCTATTTGCGTTATCTCTACTTCGTGGCGATACCACTAGTGTTATCTGTAACAAAGAATAAACCCATTGATGCTCAAAACGTTGTAAATCGACTCCTGGTCTGAAGAGTCACCTTCGCAAACATTCAAGAAAAAACAATGAAGATGAATAGTACATTGTGCAAGACGGGCACGATTTGTGAAGATGGAGCAATCATCGTCATCATCATCATCATTATCATAGATAGATAGATAGATAGATAGATAGATAGATAGATAGATTGATTGATAGACAGATAGATAGATAGACAGACAGATAGATAGATAGATAGATAGATAGATAGATAGATAGATAGATAGATAGATAGATAGATAGAGACAGACAGACAGAAACAGAGAGAGACAGAGAGAGATAGAGATACATATATAAAGTGCATACGAAGAAATTAAGACAAAACATAAACAATGATGGCCGTGGTGAAGTTGGATGCCAAAAGCCTGATTTCCCTCTGCAAACTAAAGACAAAAATAACGATTTTCTACGAATAAAGCTTGGTAATTTGAGTTATGATAAGAAGATTTGATCTGCGGATGGTAATTACAGTAGATTGGGATTTCAGGTATAGCACAGGTAATGTTAATTTTTTATTACTTTCAAGCCATTTAATTATTTGAAAAAATAGGTATAATAAACAAAAAAGTTTTTAAATGAAAAGCCAATAAATAACAACGAAAATAATGTCATCTTTTTGGTTATATTCGTTGCACTTTAATTTTTATATGGTAAAACTTGATAGAGATATGTACATGTATATAAACACTGCACGAGTGATTTTACAATATTAAATAATTTTGTAATTATAGTATGAAATTGTTCTTAAGAGGTGAAGGATGTAAAAATTAAGGTCTATTTTACTTCAATATCTTTGATTAATAGATAAAGATTGACAAGCCACATTGTTATTGAAAAATTCTATTTGTTTAAGAAACTGACCCGATTAAATTCCAGTGCCTGTATTAAAATTCCCCAATTTTTAACTGGCAATAAAAATCTCAAAGTCAGGATGCGAGATATACAGAATACTAAAGAATCAGCCTACTGAAAAAAAAAAGATAGTTCTCGAGAAATGTATTACCTTGGCTTTGAAATTTCTTGATCTTCCGTCAAACTGTCTTGTGAGTCCTCTGTTTCAACATTCGCATCAGATCTATAGAGAGAGATAGAAAATTTTGTAATTAAAAAAAATCACTTCATAAAAATTACGTGTAACTTGCACTACCTCTTTATTAACTTCTCTTCTAGTAGAAAGAAACCAAGAAATTAAGTCGGTGCATATTTTGGAAAACGCTTATTGTAAAAACCCTCTTGGCCTTTACATAATCGAGAATTTACGTAAAGTCAGCGCCTTTCAGGTGCATGATTCTTATGTCATCTAACCCGACTAGGCTCTTTGTAAATGAAATAGATAAAAATTGTGTAATAACCCCAAGAAAGTGGATTCTCAAAATGTTATAGTTGGTCTACAATTCTGTATGGTTTTGTCAGGCATGGACATTATCAGAGGAATATCATGCAAAACTCCAGACGTTTGAGGTATAGGCCTACCGAAAAATGCGAAAAGTGGTAAAAATATCATGGGAAGCCAAAATTACTTATGAAAACGTTATTTAAATTATCAAAGTAAAACCTTATCTATTCCAACTAGGAAGAAAGGACAAATTATTCATTTCGGCAAAATGACCAGAAGAAACAAAATTCAAAGGTTGTTTGACGATCAGAGGAGGTTGAAAACATCAAGAAATAGGCTCAAATAATTATCTAGGAATTATTAGTAAGAACAGATCAAGATATAAAACAGATATTGGAACAACCCACCCTTTTGAAGACGACTGCCTACATAACTAATTAAAATATGAAGTGAAAATTTTCTTTATGGCAGGCAACAGATCATTACATAGACCGTTAACCAGAGCCTCGTATTCAAAATGACGCAAATGCTCGATTTGGCAAACTCTCTGAGTTAGCATCCCTCTCAAAAATGCGCCTTCTTGGAGGATACTCGCATACATAATTGAAGCCAATGGGGGGCTTATATAAACATTTAGCAAATAAAAAACATCAGTATTTAGTCAAACCCAGCTTTCCTTATGAAAATATCTACACTTAAAAATTAACGTCGAAATGTTTATACTGTTAATTTATACTGCTGATGTAGTTCATTGAAGATAAAAGAACAAATATCTTTGTATCCACAAACGAAAATGGTTCTGAACATAAAACTGAGTTCGTAGCAAGTACTGGTTGGTTGAATTTCATACGTTGAAAAGGTTTATCACTGAGATGAAAATCTTCAGTTCCTCAAAAGGACCACACGAAAATTGATCGATTAACTTACTTCGTGTATTTTGTAGACAAGACGCCTTGGGACGAATCACAACTATTTACCACAAAGCATTATTGCGATGGATGAGACACCAGTTTGGATGGCAATGGTACCTGAAACAATAGCATATAAGACACGTGCTAGGATACTCCTCATGAAGTCAACAGGCCCTGAAAAATCTCGCGTGTCAGTGTGTTCAACAGCTATGCTATACGAAACCAAATTGAAACCGCTCAATGTGTGTAAAGACACAAAAGCATGAAACAAGATCACTTAATGAGGAGTTAAAGTCATGTTGGGTGATAGCATCTTAACCAAACGGCCTGATAAACCATGATTTAACAATCAATTATACCAAAAAGATTTTAAGAAGCTTCTCGTTTTGGAGAAGATTTTTATCATAGGACTCGGTATGAATGTCATATGGGTCATGATATCCCAGCATAATAAAAATCATCGAAAATTGATCAGGCTGTTACTCCTGGAAGCTGCACCAAATATATTCTGGCTTATGATGAGTCAAGGAATAAGCATTCAAAGGCATGTTGTACCGAGAAATACGATAAGTGGCTTGCAGAAGAAAGAATTTAAAACCAAACCGCTGAATGTGTTCTCAAGGCGCCTCCACCAAAAAGAGTTATAGAGTTATTGAATTGATCCTAGAATCATGGGCTTCAATATCAACCGAAATTGTCATGCGTTCTTTCAAACATGTGCACTGAAGATTAGTATTGATGATTTAGAGGAAGAGCTTATCCCTTGCTTTAATGAAAATCAACTTTGTGCATCTGGAAGAAAAATGCTGTCATCTCAAATGAAGATCTCCGAGGATTTGTAAGATGATAAATTAAGATGTTAAGATGAAACATTAAGATGATAAGATGATAAATTAAGATGATAAGATGATCCATTTATTTCTGTAACCGTTACTGATTCAAATGTAGAAAAGACTGCAAACGAATTACTAGTATCAGATTAAGATAACATTGATCACAATTTTGTTGGCACAGAACTGATAAAAAATTAAGTGCATAGTCACTACCTATACTCTCTCTCTATATATATACTGATGTTCTTAAGTTTTGTGTTGTTTAAAATAATTACTAAAACAATAAAACTGGTTATATTTTATTTGGGCCCCTCTCTATTTGGCGCAAACCTAAATAGTTAAGATTTGAAATGAGTGCTCGGGGCGTAAAATCGAGCATTTATGGTATTACCAGAACTATTTGATACCAAGTAAATGCCAAATTCAAAAAAAACCATCCGATGCCCTCACCTTGGGTGTAAATGAGCCCCCCAATCCATTCAGGGTCGTCTAACAATTTCTTTTTATAGTAATTTTCTTGAAATTGCAAAGGGCATTCTTACACACAAGAACGGGCTAGGAAATCGGTTGAAAAACTTGCTGATGTTAGACTCTTCAGCTTCATTCAGGACTCTATTCTTTACCGAGCTAGAGGTTCATTCAGAGCTCCAAGCAAATTAAGAGCTATTTTTAAATATCCCACAAGAATTACCAATTTTAGGATCTCAAATACAAGTATATTGTATTGAAATGTATTCTTTACATTATCAGTTCCTTAATTCCCTCGATCTACTTCTCAATATTTTCGTTGTACTTTCACAGTAACAATACCAAAAATACTTTCGTTGTACTTTCACCCTGGGTCATCACTGGAAGCCACTCACATTCACCTTCACCAAAAATCCTCATAAAGGGTCTTGGGCATCTGGACCAGTTTCGTGGGGATTCCATATTGACACATGATGATCCAAAGGCTGTCTCTGGAATGGAATCAATGGCCTTTTCGAACTCGACAAAGTGAATATACAAAGTAGCATTCCATTGATTGACTTGCTCTAAGATATTCCTAAGGATAAATACCTGGTACACGGACCCTCTGCCTGTCAGATAGCCGTCTTGTTCTCTCCTGAGTAGTGAGTCCACTCCTTATTGTACCCCGTTGATCAGGATTCTGCTGAGCACCTTGCTCACCAACGGCAGCAATGTAACTCCTCTCCACTTTTCACATTCCTGTAGGTTGCATTTCTTTGTCCATTCTGGAGGAACTGCTTCTTTTCCCCAAATAAGATCAGAAGTCCTTTTTATTCATTGCTTGTCAGCTCTAGATCTGCTTTGAGCATTTCTGCAGTAATTTGGTCTGCTCCAGGGGCCTTTCCATTGTGCTTTCTCTGTCATCCATCTCCTCTTGTTTTCCCTCACACTACTTGTCATTTCTCTATCTTTCTCTCTGGATTCTTCCTTTATCCTGTTCTTGATCGTCTCTGAATGGGTGCTGTCAATCCTGGTCTTAATTCTCTTTTTCTCATCCATCAGCTTCCATGTGTTGTCGCTGATCCATGGTTTGCTCTTCTCTTTCCAGAATCCAAGCAAGCACTTCCTCTGCCGCGTTTATATAGGCACTCCTCTGTTGTTCCCACACCTCCTCTGTATTCTTACTCTCAGTTCTTTTCTATTCCAGCTTACTCCTCGCTGTCTCGCGGTACCTCCTCTTCGTTTCTTCAACTTTCAGTCGGACAACGTCGATTATTGGCTTAGCCTTATTTCTGTGCGACTGAAGGCGGGGATTGATGTTGATCCTCACCAGGCAGTGGTCGCTGTTGATGTCCGCTCCTCTCTGTGCCCTAGAATCCAGTATAGATGATCTTCACTGCCCGCTAATCAAGAAATGGTCAATCTGACTCCTCACTCTCCCGTCTGCTGAGACTCACGTTGCGTTGTGGATGTCTTTGTGGGGAAATAATGTTCCTGTTATCACAAGCCTATTTAGTTGACAGAACTCATACAACCTTTCTCCGTTGTCATTCTACGTTCCAAGCCCATGCACACCCATTGTTCTCTCATAACCGGTGTTACAACTTCCAACCTTGGCATTAAGGTGATAATGTCATGATGCTGATAATGTTGTTCTTGTCACATCCATCCATTGTTTCATGGAGCTCTTGATAGAACTGCTCTTCCTCGGCACCCTCCTTCTCGTTGCGAGGGGCATAAACTTGTATTGATAGCCATTCTTCCATGCCTCGAGTAGAATCTGGCTCTTATGATCCTCTTGTTTATTCGGGTCCATTCCATGAGCGAATTTTCAACTTGTTGGCTGATCATGGTGGCAATCCCGGCCTGGTGAAGTTCCTCATCTTTACTGTAAATCAGGGTCTGTCCTACCGCCAGCTTCATTACTCCTGCTCCTGTCCATCTGCATTCACTGAACCCAAGAACCTCAAGGTGGCACTTCTCCATCTCTCTCGCTACCTGTGTTGTAGCTCCTTCTCTATAAATCGTTCTGACGTTCCAATGTCCAATGGTGAATGTTATTTTGCGACTTAAAAAGGATCTTTTCGGACGCTGAGCTTCCTGTAGGCTTTCATCCACCGTCGTTCCAAGTGTTGGCGACCCCTTCTCCTTTCAGGTTTTCATGTTGAATTCTGATGTTCGTAGTTTCTACAACTATCTACTTTTTATGAGAGTAGGTAGTCGACCTTCTTCCCAGCCCCCAGACTTGGAGGACCAGGGTTTTCTGTCGGGGCTTTCTTCCCCTTACACTGCGTTGGTCCACATTTGCAATCACTAATTCGTCACTCGAGGGCCACGCCCCTACGCCGTACAATCCCAGCCTGAGGATCATCACCAACAACAACTTGCAAATACTGAAGTAAAATTTTCCTCCAGCATAATTGTCCCCGATAACCCCCATCTTGCTTTTTTATCATCTCCTTGTAATAACACTAAGTCATTTTATACTCCCTTCCATGCAGCGAGGCTTCCACTAAAAAGACCCGCCAGCCAGGTATTACACTCAAGTCCTGAAGGATGTTAGGTGATGTACATACAAAAGATTATCCTGGGGGAGAAAAATGCAGAAGTGGTGTGCCAAATCTTCCTGGGAAAATAGGACGGTGGACCATCCTGACTGCCTTACATGTCACCAAATCTAAGCGTATCTTAACCTGTTA
Source organism: Morbakka virulenta (assembly GCA_003991215.1). Taxonomy (NCBI): domain Eukaryota; kingdom Metazoa; phylum Cnidaria; class Cubozoa; order Carybdeida; family Carukiidae; genus Morbakka; species Morbakka virulenta. The sequence goes on along the minus strand of RDPX01000361.1, from coordinate 338,394 downwards.
AATATCAGAAGAAAATTGCCAAATAACTCCGAAATAAGGAATGGTATATTCAAATAATATTGCAAATATGACCAAGTAAATTGCAAATGGTTTAAATTTCAAATCCATAAAATTGATTCTATTGTTGCCTGGAACAGTTACATGCTAATTTATTGCTGAGGTTTGAATGCCAAATTCTACTAGGTAATAGCAAGTTGGTACAGGACTTTAGCTCAGCCGTCACTGCAGGTTTACGTATGTAATTTTAAGTTCAGGAAGAAAGTTTTGAATCACAAAAAAGCCATTCGATGCCGACAAGAAGACCATCCAGTTAAAAAATTCAAAGGCCCAAAATAGGAAGTTGGGGTGGATGCAGAGGTAAAGGCAGAGGTAAAGGCAGAGGTAAAGGCAGAGATAAAGGCAGGCAGAGGTAGAATTAGACGAAGAGGTAGAGGTAGCGGGAGAGGGAGGGGTAGATGGAGAGGTAACGGCAGAGGAAGATGGAGAGATAACGACAGAGGTAACGTTAGAGGCGGACCCTGAAAGGCAGAACCAAGACGTTAGCAGCAGTAATATCAATAATAGTACTACTATGCAAGAACTACGGATACTTCGACTGCATTCTCTGCACAACGCATTGCTTAATACTTACCGTATAAACTCAGGGAGGTAAGCAAGAAGCTGCTCCGACCAGTTGATGTCTTCTTCCTTTGGTTTGCTTGGCTTAACCTAGAAGCGGTGAACTACGATTAAAACTAATTTGCAATAATAAAAATAATCAGTGCAAACAAAACGAGAAATGAGAACCAACTGTAAATTCTCTTACAATACATCTGACTGCATTTTCATTACTTTGGATGACAAATAAACCATTACTATAATACGGAACAACAACTTAAATTTCGTTAAAACAGTACGATTACAGGTGCCACAAGGGCAATGATTATCATTAACCTGATGACCACCAGAAGCAATGGAGTCGCAAGCGAAATCGGGGATGATTGTTAGCATTAAAGATGGTGTACCGCAATAGCCACCGAAGAGAAATTGCCACAGAAAAGGGCTTCAAATCTAACGTCCTCCCCAAAAAAATTCAAACAATGCACTTTCTTCTTATATATTTTACTATACTTTATTATTCTCTCTGTAAATAATCACTGTAAATAATCACTGTAAATAAAAAATTGTGTTTTATTTCCACCATCATATGGGGTGACCAGAGGCATTGTTTACAGTATGTTGATTCAGAGATTCATGTTTAAGAGGCCTTTTCAAGTATGTTACCCTTCAGTATAAACCTGAAAACATACTGGTATGTCAAAGTCTAGCGACCAAATCCTTCTTTAAACCAAAATTATTTGAATTTTATGTTCACATTTGACATTAATTTGTACGCCTGTAACTGGGGCTCAGACGGTGCCCTTCAAAGAAACTTTTTTTGACAAAGAGGACTTTCTTGGCCGAATGTCCTTCCTGACGCCAACCAATAGCTTTGTCTTGTTGAGTTCCAAAGTCCCCCGATCAGGGAATCGAACCCAGAACCTCTTAGTTACTGTGCAACTACACAAACCATTACGCCAAAGCTCCTCTGATTAATTTGTACTTTATCTATTTTCTAAACCTTCTTTTCCTAAACATATGCATGAATCAAATATATACAGATATGTTCCATTCATTCAATCCAACATACCCTCGCTGATCTTCTTTTTGGTATTGGTTCACCAATGACGTCAGCTCCACCTGGGCTTGTTTTCTTTCTTTTTACTCCTCGCTTTTCTTCACCATCTTGACAACCAAAACAAAAATTAACTCATTTAACTATCATAAACTAATCATAATAATAAATAAATAAAGCGCAAAATATAATGTATAAAACATACTATACACAAACATAAATGGGTACAGTGATACTGGACATTTGGGTAATGGGCTAGAGTAAAAAACAACTTTTAATTGTCAACAAAAGGGATGCCTCATGAAACAAAACCAATCTTGTGTTTTCTTTCAAATATCGAGGCTTTGCTTAGTTGGGGCAAGGGGGTGCAGTCGTGGGACCAAAGAATGCATCAAATGAATGGAAATAATCCAAAGGAACCTGTGGTACAGATTTTTTTAAGATGTCATTAAGAAAGAAGATGAAAATCTATACTTTTTTCCATACTATATTCCCTTTTCAATCCTTTACGACAAACAAATAATAGCATTATAATGAGCAGATAAGTGGGTACACCAAAATAAGAATGCTTTTATGGATGTCCAGTGTTACATTATTCGGTCACCAAAAAAATGATGGTATGTCCAGATGTGTGAAGATCCCTAAAATACTGGTCCAAGCAAGAGAAAGTAGGCTGAAGTGGTCTGTGTCCAGACGAGTCAAAAAACAAGCAATGACGGACATAGGTCGTGGCAAAACACGTTGGGGAAAATATGACAGCAGCGGGAAGGTGCACATGACCGTAGCATCAAAGTAGCTGAACTTGCGCTGCTACTCCTTTAGGTCCTTTGGGGTATATTTACAGTGTTTATTGGGGTACTTTACTGTGATACCTTCGGGTCTCCCAATCTTGCACAAATCCGTCATACTCACCATGCTCATCCCTTTGGGTCTATCTTTCTTTCTCTTCCCGTATGCAGCTCAAAACTGAGATTTTCTCGAAAGTCTTTTCGCAGTGCAAAATGTGCCACAAAGGCAAACTTTTTTTGTTATGCTTCCTAACTCTAAATGTACTACTGTTTTTTCAGTGACTCAAATATTGAAAAAATTTTAAGTCCATCTGATGCCCAACACCCGTCTGTAGCTCTGTATTTTAAAAGCCTTTAATCTCTTAGATCAATACCTTTTATTACCCAACGTTCAACACCATGAATATCTTTGAAGATGCTTTTCTTTGTTTCCATAGGGATAGGCATTTTCTTCCAGACGGTATTTAAAGATACAGATGCATTTCCTGGAGTGGCAATCCTTACTGCATTTAACAACCACAAACCAAATGGCGAATTCACAAACAAGTCACTTTTTGCTACCCCAACGAAGTGACACTTTATAGACCAATGATAAAACAGCGTGTATATCTTACATTAATGATGGCCAAGTAATAAAAAGCGTTTTAGTCCTTTCGGGTAACGGTTTTCTGCCTTGCTCCTTACTCAGCCAGCGCTCGCCATCTAGCTCGATCATCTGCATCCACACTCTCCGTCCTATACATTCTCATATCTGCCTGCAAAGTATCCTTCCAGCGATGTTCTGGCCGCCCTTTAATCCTCTTGTTCCCTACTCTGATGCTGGTGACTCTCTTGATACCCTCCTGTTCCTCTCTCCGGTACAAATGGCTATACCACTCGAGTCTGCTTCTGTGCATCACTGTGCTTATTGGTTCCACCCATGCAAGCTCCCTGATCTCATCATTTCTCTTATGCTCTTCTAGACTGATGTTATGGACATAGCAAAGCAATCTCATCTTGATGGTACTCATCCGATCCTCTATGCTTTGTGTGAGAGGCCATATCTCATTACTATACAACATTACTGGTCGAATGTATTGTTTGCAAAGTAACATCTTTAGTCTAGTTGGCACTTTCTTGTCAGACACGACGCCTGTCAGACTACACCACCTGTCCTACGCCTTTCCTATTCTTCTTTCCACTTCAGCTTCACATCTTGCCTCTTGATGTATGGTTGTCCCAAGGTATTTGAATTATGTTGTCTGAGGATGATGGTATAAATGGTAGAAATGAATAAATAAACGATGGAATGAAGTCTAGAAAAGCATTTTCCCTCCCTATACGATCCAATGCAAAGCAATTTTTTAAAATATCGTCTCGATTAAATCCCTAAATTCTCAATTAATTTTCCGCTAAAATTTTTATTCTCTATAAAAGTAAATGTATGGGGAGTTATTACGGTAAAAGCCCAATAGGGGTAGGGATGTAGGTATGAACAGACAACAAGACAAGATGTGTGGTCATGATAAGAGTTACAGCTACCAGCATTTCTTAAACAACAGTCAGAAATGGTGCAGTTCAATGTATTGCGTATCAGTAGGATTACATTACAATTACAAATTATCAAAAGGTAAGTGGAATTTAACAACACGTAAAGTACTTTAGACCAATGGTTTCCGAAGCGGAAAGGAGAGGGAGTGGGGGCAAACCTATTGAACCTTATCGGACCACTTAATATTGGTGATTTGGAGCAATAAGCATTTTAATTAGTTTATCCAAAGATGACCGTTCGATCAAACAATTTACAAATAGCAAATTTTGTAGGGCCTCAACAAGGTTACGGTATTAGCAGTATTTGTTGACCCCTCTCAGGACCATAAAACCCATTTAAATATTGGGTTTGCTTTTATCGTTCACATTGAACCGATGTCCCTTAATTGGTTTTAGGTTACCTCGGTAAAGAAATAGCGTCGAGGAAGATGAATTAAAACGAAACGGGAATACCACAATTAAATAAATAACAATGTCCCATCTACACCTACTGTGGTATATCTAGTTTGACATCTTTCCATCTGAATGGATAAGATATTTTATCTTCGATCTAGTTTGACCTACAACATATCATTTATACTTTATTTGATTTATTTTGGGGATTGGATTTTAATATTAGTCACATAATATGTATTACCTCGTTTTAGACATCCTCCAGGGAAAGAACAGTATGAATATTATTATTACATTGATACTTTGCCTCTTACGGTTGGGCTGTACCTTTAAAAGAAGATTAATGTATTATTGTCTGAGCTCTTGGGTGCTGCGACGTGGCGTCTAGTAACAACCTCTTGTCTACTTTTGCGGTAAGATTGTAATCACTAACGNGTTTTAGGTTACCTCGGTAAAGAAAAAGCGTCGAAGAAGATGAATTAAAACGAAACCGGAATACCACAATTAAATAAATAACAATGTCCCATCTACACCTACTGTGGTATATCTAGTTTGACATCTTTCCATCTGAATGGATAAGATATTTTATCTTCGATCTAGTTTGACCTACAACATATCATTTATACTTTATTTGATTTATTTTGGGGATTGGATTTTAATATTAGTCACATAATATGTATTACCTCGTTTTAGACATCCTCCAGGGAAAGAACAGTATGAATATTATTATTACATTGATACTTTGCCTCTTACGGTTGGGCTGTACCTTTAAAAGAAGATTAATGTATTATTGTCTGAGCTCTTGGGTGCTGCGACGTGGCGTCTAGTAACAACCTCTTGTCTACTTTGGCGGTAAGATTGTAATCACTAACGAGATCATTGGCTCTGGATTAGCTGATGCAAAGAAGCTGGATTATGATTTAAGACCTATGTACACCAAACAAGATTTGACAGTAATACTTAAAGTGTGGTCTTCTTTAGTCTTGGGTATTAATTTGTTATCATTTGTCGATTCAGTCGTATTCTACTGAATGTTCAATTTATCATGTCTTAAATCAAAATGTTTTTTATTGACGTGTCTGGAGAAACCTATCTAACCATTAGGCAAGCTTTTGGGATTTCTTTTTGTTCTTAATTTAATGGAAGAGAAGCGCTCTATTTCTGCGGACGTAACTGGAATCATTGTCATTATTTTAAAGTTTCAGACGTTTCATTATGTGGTCGTGTTTTTACCTGTTTGGGGTGGGTGGGTTAGTTTTCAGATGTTTGGCAGTTTATAGGATACTCTGTTGATATCATCTTCGTTTACTTTTGCAAAGATAGCCTTTCTGTTTTCCAGTTATTCTTCAAGTCAAGTGCTCCTTTGCGATTCTGATTGCATCACCATTAGTGTCTTCTACTTTCTGATTTGATTGCTTTTACATGTTACTTGGTTCGTATGTCTATTGTCTATTTTTGTTTCTCCAATGTATACAATTTCATACTCCTTACAATTTAGTTAGTGCAAGTTTGATCTGTGATCTAAAGAAGTAGCGCATTTAAAAAGGTGCTTACCCTTGTCAGATTTCTTTAAAAAACAATTAGCACACAAAATTGCAAAATGATATCTTGCTTAAACACTATTTAGTTTACCAATCCTTTTTGAACATACCCTCGTGCGATATTTGCATGCCGGCGCACGGTATTATTGAAAAGGGATTAGTAAACGTATTTCGCAAAAAATTATCCAGCAGATACCGAGATTAAAGCCCTAGTGAAAGATCTACAGGAACCAATGGAAAAGTGTTCTCACTGGTTGAAAAGAGAGGATTGGTTTTGGCTTAAAAACTAGTGGTAGACACCAACATAGTACGCACAACTCCTGTGGGAGGGGCCATTTAACAGTCGAAGACTAGGGGTCAAAAGTGTAAAGTGATTTCTCCTGAAAATGTTCAGTTTTGGATACGGTGTCGGAGCCACCTTACACTCGGCACTTTAAGGAAAGTCCATGTTATCTTCATCCTGCGGTAAGTCGGGATCTGATTTGGCAAGCAAACCAAGAATTTCTAACAGTAATATTAGAAAAAATAAATTTCACATGACTTGGCCATTTTTACAGGGGAAAGTGTGAAGGATTGGCTAAATATCCCAATGAAAGGGTTCTGGAATGTGAGAAACACAAAACGTTCAAGACCAAATATATCGTGGAGCAGAGCCCTTGCGAATCTTGAAATCGGTGGTAAAACTCACACACGAAGGAAAGGTAATACTTTGTAACAGCTCTGAATGGTAAAAGATTTGAGACTCGATATTGTGTCACGTATGGAAAGAATTAAGGTATAAGGTAACGATATTTGGTTATGGGCAAGTTATATATATATATATATATATATATATATATATATATATATATATATATATTTATATATAATTATCGATGGTTGGTTATCACTAGAAAATATGCTCGATAGAAAAAAAACAAGTATTCGAAAGAGAACTTTATTGTGTGTTTAGAAATTTTTGTTTGACGTTCTTACACCCATCAGCTAAGCATAATGCTAAACCTTTGCTTTGAGTACAAGAGCATGAAACTAAGAGTACTAAACGTACAATCTAGTTTTTTTTCCTGCTGCATGATCTCCATACTTATCAGTTACAGTACAGTACAAATGTAAAACTAGGGTAACAGGTTAGTGAAATTCCGAGCGAAAAAAATTCGCTTTTACTGTTTCAAACCATTATACCTTATCATAGTGACTACAAATTTTCTGGTACTAAATGTATCACCACCACCCCGAAATACTCCCCTTCAGATGGCTGCTCTCCAAGTGATAACTCTCGTGAAAAAGTAGTTTTTCTAGGGAGCTGTCCCAATGAGATATCTTCTGGAAGACTGCCACCCTAAATTTTCTATTACAATAAATATTATATAAATTAATAAATATTGAACTTCTACATTTCTATGGTTTTAAATATTCAAAGTAAAAATAATAGTTATCCTGTAACTATCATTATTACCACCTTTAAAAAAAACTAAAAGCATCAGTAATTATGTTACAACTCGTCTTTATATACTTAGATTAACATTAATGATAGTTACTGTAAAAATATATATAGCGTGTACACAAATAAGTAGCAATAAAATTATATTCATGATTCATGTCCTAAGATGATCATCAGCTTCTTTGAGTGATTGGGTATGCGACGATGCTGCCAAAAGATGTTACCAGTAGCCTTACGGGAAATCCAAGATAAAAACTCATACTTAAAAGATACAACATTATGAAGAACAGGCTGTTTGGATAAAAAGGATTTGCAACTTTTGTTCATCAACGACCGATGGTGAAGGGTGAAAATATACTTAAGAGATCTAATATATTCATGATAAAGACCAATAATGAATAACATTAAAATATTCCTACAAACCTTTATGTCCAGATTTTATAGTCTTCTTCATTGAAACGTCTGGGGCGGGTAATGCTAAAGTTTCTACAAAAATATATTAAAGCTACTTTGAAAAAAACTGTATGTGCTTAAAAAAAGATTCCTGCAGTAGTAGTAATATAACAAATTTCAAATCTCCAATCTATATTTCGATAAGCAATCGCCAAAAGAGTACAATACGACGGTACTGCTCTTTCGGTAAACCGACCACGCATAAAATACTCTCTATTTAAAACGAAAATAACTAGAATGGGATACCTTCTACAAAGTAAAGGCAGTTTTATTCGTCCTTTAACCCTGTCTGGTTTATTAAAAATGTGAAAATATATTAAAGGAGGAGAGGAACATATTTTTATTACTAATGTCAACCCTTTTTCCATTCAGACGAACATCGCAATTGCATTGCCAAATACATGTGCTCATCTGTTCGCATTCATTGTCGGGGTTTCTGCAGCAACAGAAGCGTAAATATCTCTCTGTCTGTCTGTCAGTCTGTCTGTCTGTCTCTGTCTCTGTCTCTGTCTCTGTCTCTGTCTCTCTCTCTCTCTCTCTCTCCCTCTCTCTCTCTCTCTCTCTCTCCCTCTCTCTCTCTCTCTCTCTCTCTCTCTCTCTCTCTCTCTCTCTCTCTCTCTCTCTCTCTCTCTCTCTCTCTCTCTCTCTCTCTCTCTCTCTCTCTGT